>CADEHL010001172.1:1322752-1385126 GCA_902827135.1 Harpagifer antarcticus | reverse complement strand
GTCAATAACCAACACAGCACCTGTCTCAGTCAACACTAATTGAAACAAAGGCTGCTTCTTTATCGTTTTGTTGTTGTTGCTGTTGTTCTTCTTCTTCTTCTTCTTCTTCTTCTTCTTGGATGTATGATGTCTGAGGAGGAGGAGGAGGGATAGTATGGCGGATAGGAAGGAGGAGAGGATTTTCTTCTTTTCTCTTCTTCTTCTTCTGCTGTCTTCGTCTTCTCTTATGCTTTCTTCTATTTCTTCTCTTCTGCTTCTTCTGCTTCTTCTTCTTCTTCTTTCTCTTCTTCTCTTCTTCTCTCGTGTCTTCTTCGTCTCTTCTTCTGTATTATTCTCTTCTTCTGCATTCACATACAGAACCTGTCTGCTTTCTTGCAGTATTTATGGAGGGATGATGTGGGTAGACTAAAGGGAACCCGACACCACATTTACTGCCAATTGCTGTGGAATGATGGAGTAGCCCATTTGGTTCAGATACACTATTTATCCAAGGCAGGCTTTGTTCTGTTTGCCTGCAGATCCATCATGTAGAGCATTCAGCAGGAAGTCCCTCTCTCATAGGGACACATACGATGGTCTCCATCAGCATAGACCACCTTTGACCCAAAAAGTACATACAGTATTTATGTGTATTTAACAGCTTTGATTTAGCCAAATCATTGAGGTCAGAGACGGCTTCTTCCTCCGACCACATTAGAAATAAAAAGTGTCACAAAACGAAAAAACTCTTGCAATACTAAAACAATCAATTAAAATAGAATAAGATATAGGACGGACTGGTGTGATTAAATGGTGTTCTTCTGGTAATGCATTTTGATTAAGATAGAATGACTGCAACCCTTGTATACGGATGGTATACTCTACGCAACATTAATGGATGAGTGAGTCATCATGAAGAAAAAATGAAAACTTAAAGGGGACCTATCATGCAAAATGCACTTTTTTACGTCTTTTATACATGAATATGTGTCCCCGGTGTTCCAGGAACTCACCAAGTGTCAGAAAACACAAATCTCTCTATTTTCCTCCATACCCAAATCTCTAAAAAAGGGGCTGCAACGGATCTGATACAGACTGATCCAGATTTGAACACTGTCCTGACGTCAGGATGGTGGCGCTACGGCTATTGGTCAATTCTCCACCTATCAGGGGAATGAGAGGTTGGGCCACGGCCGGCCATTGCTGCTCGAAAGCGCTGGAGATGCTGTAGTACATATGCCAGGCCTGTAAGTGGCGCTGTAGTCTGCCACAAAAGCAGCAAAGAAGACTTCCCTTGCATGGTTGCCATGGTTGCCCTTCTGTTTATTCTCCGCTGTGGCTCTTTTTCTCCCTCCCCGAGGCAAGCGTTTGCTCCTCCTGCTTTAAAACAAATGAATAATGACTCTATATAATCATATGTAAGGGATAATGTGCAGCAACGCGGTCATTATGGGGAAAAGAACACCGACAGGCTGATCAGGAGCCCGACGCGAAGCGGAGGGATCTAGATCGGCATGAAGGCACATTATGCAATGTGCACATTATCCGCTAATTACATGGCCACATTCTCGACAAAGTAACGACATGACTCCCAATAGTAATTGTAATGCTTTTATGGATTTAGAAAATGATTTTATTGATTTAAAAAATAGTTGTATGTATTGATTTAAATTGACATGCATCCGCTAAGAAAAATAGTCCGTTGTTACTGTTTGAACTAATGTAGAAACGGCAGGAACTCCTTGGATAGCGTTTTTGAGGAGCTTTTTGATTACAGATTTGAAAACATCGTTGCTTGCTTTAAAAGTAGCACAATTCATTATGTCAAACCTCGGAAAGTATCTAGATATCCCTGCCCTAATGCCAAAGTAACTGGCAACTCCCCTCTCCTGCAGGGGGGCGTGGTCAGTTGCAGCTCACAGAATCAGCCCCCTGCAAAAACAGGGCTGGAAAGAGCAAATAGAGCGAAATGAGGCATGGCTAAAATGCAGGATCTGTTTGGTATTTTTTAAAACAAATATATATTTATATACTTTATATAGATATGGCCCTACAATATATGTTTCAAATATAGCATGATAGGTCCACTTTAAACAAAAAAGTTTAGGAAAAATAGCTAAATTGCAAAAAAGATTTTGAAGAATTCCTGTTTTTATTTGGAAGGAATCTTTTGAGGAATTACATAAGATGTTACATCATCTGACGGTATATTGGTAAATATATGGAGTTCCTTTACTCATATCAAAAGGAAAATTGACCTGGTTTAAGAAATAATTTTAGGAAATCGAAAAAAAAACATCCAAAAATGATATAAGACGTTACATGTGTTGTTTTTGTAAGAGCAAGAAAAATATGTAATGAGTTTTCTTTCAAAAAAGGCCACAGATGATCCCGTACACCATGAGGCGTAATGACGTCTAAATCAACAGGACTGCAGTTGTTTTAACTTCCCGCTGCTTCTGGTTTTTACTGCCAGACAGATTTTGGCTCTCGTCTTCCCTCTACCGAGGTCTACAATCCGCACCAAATGTTTCACATTACGCAGTGTGAAAACCCTCCTATTCCTCAGATTCTCTTTTACAAGTCCTTACATCCGTGGAAACTTGATATTTCATATTTCATTCTGGCTTGTGGATGTCATTGCAAGTGAAGGCCGGTTCACATGCAACCGCCCGACCGCTGCCTTTGATCAGCCTGACCACGACTAATTGTGGACGGAGAACAAATGAAAGAAATATCGGGAGATTTCATGGGAATTGCCACTATGGCCTGAGCTGCCTGACGCTGCTATTAGCAGATAAAATAGCTAGTGAGCACTTGGAGATTTAGTCTATTTCCTCTTATGGTTACACAAAGATAATTTTGAAACACAGCTCCAACAAAAGCCCTTCATGTTGTGGGATATTTGTTGCTGCGGGAGCGCTGGGATTTAATGTTTTCATCATCACACTGAAGCCATAACTTCTCAGCACATGGAAACATAACATTTACACTGCACCCCTTTAAAAAGAAAAGCTTTAACAATGTGAGAGCAAGTCATCCCCATGCTAAAGTGACTTATTTCATGTGTCCTCTTTGAGTCTGTAATAAATTGCATGTAGAAACATAATACTGCAAACCACACAATTCCCATATGTACTTAAAAGGTATTCACAACAGAGAGTTTAATTGTTCTGGCAAACAGAATTCATTCTACGGACCAAATATCAAGGGGAAGATGTTAAAAAAGAGAAGAAATTTAAAGCAGCATAAATGTTCCAAATGTTTAAGAGTGGCCAGGGAATCCCGTTGGGCTTGTTCGGTATCGCCTTTGTTCCTCGGACAGGAAGTAACTTTGCAAGCTGGTTTTCATTCAAGCTCCAGCTCCTGCACTCTCTCTTTAACACTCTCGGCTCACATTTGTATGCAACTAAGCTTCTTGTCTTGGAAAAACAATCCCCCCCCCCCCCCTGGTTTGGTGCACAAACATGTCAGAAGAGTTAAGGTATGTATCCGTCCAAGTAGCACGTTGACCTGTGAGTGTTTGTAAAAAGGCGGCTGATTTTACGGTTAGGAGGGCAGGTTAGCCACGGTCTCGGCAGCAGGTGACTGGAATGAGGTCATGATGTGGTCATGGGAGGGGGGGGGCAGCCTGTGTGTATGTGTGTGTGCGTGTGTGTGTTGAAACCTCCGAACAACTGCTGTGAGGGAGGTGAAACACATCAGAGGCCGAGCTGTGGTGTTTTCCCTCTCAGCTCAAGGTGTCGTTTCACACCGCCGAGCCCTTCTGCTGTGGAATCCTCAGAGTGACAGCGGCGGATTGATTTGCTTCTCCATGAAAGAGATGGACTGCTACTATGAGCCCCAGGAGATAACAGGGGAGAGGGCCACAGCACGCACAGTGGAGAAAGACCCTGAAGCACCTGTGTTGCATTTAGACCACTTTATCTTGTGTTCTGCAGAACGCCTTGGCTCTTTAGTTCAGTTTCAGATACCTCCATCATCGCACTGAAACAACACAGCGATCCTTCATGCTGCATCCCAAATTGATCTTTCGATATCTGCTTTTTTGAATCATGGCAACAAATCAACCAGCCGATGTCAGATTAGAACAAATACATAGTCACTATTAACACGTCTTTTTTCCCATCTGTTGCCCATAATGTGTCAGGATTTAGCTTTTTACAAATGGACCTTAAAACAGGTTACATTTTCTGCCACACTGGAGGGATCATCAACAAATGTGTTTACTTGAGGACGTAGGATTACGGGTTTTCAAAAAGGAATGTCCCATTTCAAAAGGACAGGATTTGTAGTGTTTCTTGGCAAAAAAAACAAAAACAGTTTGCAACACTTGGTGTCCCACTGAGGTGCTGGTTAGTACTAATGGGGCGTTCAGATGCTCCTCGTAAAAGCGTCAATTTAGGAAAATATCATGTGACCAAATTATATTTCTAAATGATTAGGACTTGATGTAAAACAGAAGACAAAGTAACATTACATACACTATCGTATTGTATTGTATGCTGGTTGAGCTCAAATATTTGAAATGTTTCAATAGACCTTTGAGAGATGGATGATAATAATGGATCAGACATGAGAATAAAATGATATATTTATTCATTTATTAAAAATGACAGAAGACGTTGACGGTTCAATAATAATAGTATAAATGTAAAGTATCCAAATAAATGAAATCAACTTTATTATAACATCATACTTTGTAAACAAGACGAATGAAAAGCAAAGGATCATAAAATGTTTATTAAATCTGCTGACCCAGGAAAGTGCATGGCAAAAACACAACAAGAAAACTGTTAAAACTATTTTTCTTTCGTAGCAGCTTCCACATGAACTATCCAGTGATCTAACACAATCTACAGAATAAAAGATTAACCAACAATACCAATACAATTGTTATCATATCCAGTCTTCATTATTCTCCTTCTCTCATCCGTTGCCCGGGGCGTATAAACGTATACAGAAGCAGTTTGGGGCATTTGCCTGACTTCAGCAAACATTGAGAATGTCTGGCATGTTGTGGCAAGTCTTCTGCAAAGATAATGTCTTCAAAGTGGTATCGCCTTTCACTCTTCCTTTCCTGTCCCATTTGCTGTGTGGCAAGGGGCGACAAAGAGACATCAATCTCCTGAACTAGCTGTTTGATAGTTGATTCCAAGAGAGGTGGGGAACTGGATCTCAGTTTAGCTTGTAATGATGCCTAAACAATCGCCATCCCCTTAAGGAGTAAAAAGGAGTGCGGGTGTAATTATTGAGGAGCCCTCGGTCGCTTCAGCCTGTCATGTGATAAGATTCATAGAGTGTGTTGAGAAAGATGAGTGAGTGTGAAATCCTCTCCGTTTGGCGTTCTCGGACTTCACATCCGACAAGATGAATGAGCTTGACAAGTTCTTCAGTTTCCATCTTCGCATTTGGCCTTCACGCTTTCTTTCTCTTCCTCGCTGCTCAGCCACTTTACGGGAGTCATGAGAACCGCCGCCATCAAAGAATGACTTTGTTAGGATATTATGAGCTGATGTGAGACAGAGGGTGGGAGAGGTGGAAAAAAAGAAAACATTGGTAATGGATCATAAATTACACTTTTTATGGGACGATGCGATCTGATCTGCCTGTCTGAGGTGATCGCAGCGAGCAGAGCCAGTAGGTTTCTGACGGCTGCTTGGCCTCGAGATGAGGGTAAAAGTGAGAAAAAGGAGGAGAGCTAGACCTAAAACAATTAGTCTCTGCAGACCAACTGACAGGGTGCGTCGTGCCAAAGTCCTGCAGAAATGGGAAACTCAGATGTTCTTTCAGACCAAATGTCATATCGGATTGACTCATTTATGGCCCTGGTTCAAATGTGTATGCATCTCTGTCTGGGAAGAGATCAGAAAAAGGAGAAGTCCCTCCTGTCTCCCAGATATCTTAGGTATCAAACAGGAAAACGATAAGGTGATTCACCGCACATTTAAAGAGGGAGTAGAAGAACAAGTAGAAATAGAATTAGAGAGAAACTGTTTAACAAGTGCATACATATCTTACACTAGTTATACAGATTATCTGCTTATATTTAAATAGCAAAAAGCTATTTTATTGGTGGTTGGTTCATTATTGTTTTGATTAAAAATGACAACTTGATCTTGTAAAACAACATGAGAGTAACATTTAATTTTTGACAGAGGTCCACTCACAGAGCATTTTCATGAAGCTAATTCTGATCGAAAAGAATGAAAGAAACAATCTAGTTATACACTTCTTACTGTATAAATGTTTATTCACTTGAACAATAAATGTATTGGATCCAGTTTCTAACTTTTTACTGAATTAAAGACATAACTTTATTAATTCCCAGAAAGAAATAAAAAATGTTCTCTTCTTGTTGACATGATGATGAGTTTTGATAATCTAAAGGAAGTGCATGTGTCCATCTTCGGAGATAATTTATTTATATTCATAATTAATATTAAGGTTTATCTACTTTATCCTAACACATCCATTTGACCTTTTAAATTAGGTGAAAGAGCTGTGCCTTATCCTGTTTATTGTAATTTAATTAGATTCAAAATGACTTTACACATGATTTGTGTATCATTTTTCGAGCTTAATGCTCATTTTTCAAAACGTTTTGACCTTATTGTAGCGAAACCCTGCACGAGGAGGATATCGTATCCCCCTGAAGTCAGGAACAAAACATCAGAAGAGTCTCAGCAAGTGCAGCAGCCGCCACATACCACATTTTAACAAGTATCTTACCACACTCACGCTGTAACCAAGTCAAACCATATGGACAGGAGGAGGGGGGGTGCTCTGGAGGGTCCAAAAGAGGCGTCCCATCTCAGGATCAAGCCATAAGTCATGTTGAAATGCCTTCGAGAACAACAACATGTGGACAATTACCATCATGGAGGTGGAAAACCAAAAACAGACAGGCAGCTAACAGAGAGATAACAGCGTTTACCTTATTAGAAAAACTGAAACAGTGTCTGGAAACTGGAAAAAAGTATTAATATTAATGAATATTTACCATACCAATTGTCACCAGTGTCCTTATTACTTGATAAGCTTGTTATATTGAAGTTCTATAATGTTCAAATGAACATTTCCTTTACATCATTTTATATATTTGGTATTATTATTGTATTATTGGGAAATGTGGAAATTCGAAAATAATAATATAGTTTGGCTACACAGTATGAGTTTTGTAATAACTGGCCAACTAAGACTTAGTTCACTACATGTGCTACCTTGTGACCTTCTACCAAAAGAAGACATTCAAAATATCACCTGTTTTGTAGAATCACTCATATGATGACATTATTTTCATGATACCAACCTTATATTTACAGTGCTAGTTAAATATTCCAAAAAATGGGGTTGGGGTTAGGGCCCAAAACAGTTTGGACATCATGGACAATACAAACAAATGTTTTTTACAAACTTTTGAAAATACAATCTAACAATTAAAAGTTTAATTCAAAAGCAATTCCACTAACTCAGGGGGGCCCTGCTGCAGCGTTACTTGGTCTACTGCAACTCAAGTATGAGCTAACAGTGGCTAATACTAGCACACTTCAGATAGATACAGTTGTTTAATTTGCATTACTCTCAGTGCAATCTTTTGTAGTTTTTATCATTTTAAACTACTAAACACTTGTTTTTCTAAAATCTTTCGTACAACATAGCTGCAGTAGATTTGATCGATAAAATCAAAATGCATGCCCACGTTTATGAAATAGTGTTGCACAAAAACATGTTTAGAAACTTTTCAGGTCAACGGTCAATATAAAAAAAATCTCAATTTATTTAGTAAATTGATTGCTGTAATAGAAAATTCTGAACTTGGACCTTAGATATTGTTATTATTTATATGAATTCAGCTATGTCCCTTGTGAAATTGTCATTGAAGTTATGTAAGATCAATCTAGGGCACAACAGATGCATTAAATATGGTTGTAATCTTAAGGTGGTACATTTTTTTTATATTTCAGTGTAATATATTGTTACTAAAAGCAATCTGAAATCCTGGTGAATATCCATTGTTGATGCAGTATGTTAACATTTAAAGAAATGCATGTTACAGAATCTTGACTTTGAACTGTTGAAGTTAAATGCTGCTCTGCCTCAAAATGTGATAAAGAGAGAAAAAGGATCTGATGTTTCTTATGAAGATAAAGAATTAGTCCTCTGTGACAGCGAGCAGCTCGGTGAGAAATGGTGCCAATGCTGACAGCTCCAGTTAAAAGTATCTGTGGCAGAGAGTAAAAAATGACCAAAACATTCCTCCTACAGAGACATGCAAAACCTTTTAGTTCTACACAGCATGCACAAATAATGGTCCGCCACCTGGCTCGGCTACGTTGTCTTTTTTTGTTTTTATGTGGGAATTTCAGACTAATTCAGTCAGGAATGTGAGATGTGTTCTCAAGATGATGCACCTGATACTAAAAAGCACTTCACAAGAGCTCCAGTACAAGACCGATCGCTCCCTGGAGACCGTTGCTCTTCTTTCCGCCCTTTTCTTCTCCACCAACAGAGACGCCTGCTGGTGCGCACTGGACAGCCTCCTCACTGTCAATTACATTTTAAAGATATTTCTGAGGAGGAATCTCATTGAATCAGTGCTGGAATGGCACTGGATGGTACTTTAGTACACATTTAAGGTACTTTACCTATGCAGTAACTGATTATTATTATTACAGCATATAGTGAATGTAACTATTATAATATGTTTCAGGGCTCTCAAGTTCTCTCGAGTTTAGAGTGAGATTTTGGCAGCGTGGGGACGGTGGTCTTATCTGATAAATAACACATAAATGCATACAAATAAAAACATATTTATTTCATTCTTAGTGAAGGGGTGTGTGTGTGTGTGTGTGTGTGTGTGTGTGTGTGTGTGTGTGTGTGTGTGTGTGTGTGTGTGTGTGTGTGTGTGTGTGTGTGTGTGTGTGTGTGTGTGTGTGTGTGTGTGTGTGTGTGTGTGTGTGTGTGTGTGTGTGTGTGTGTGTGTGTGTGTGTGTGTGTTTGTTGTAGGTGTTGGTGGCAGTTTTTGAGGCCTTCAGCACTGGGGTTGGTGGCTCCCATCTGAAACAGTTTGGTTCCAGGCCTGCCATCTTCACTGTCATGATGCAGGACAGTGTTCCATCTAGGGCCAAGCTGTTCCGAGTTTTTGTCTTGTTCAGTCCAACCATCGAGAAAACCCTCTCCGCGTAGACATTAGAGTGAGGGAGCACTAGAACAAGTTGAGCTATTTTAGTGAGCCTCCCAAACTGGCTCAAACCGGTCACCTTTAAAAAAAAGGAACCAAGAGACTCTATTACTCAAATGCTTTGCTTTTGATTTCAATTGATTATGTGTATGTCATGTGGTGCCAAATATTTCTTACCTTGCACTTGATTGAGGACATACTCCCCCAAAACTCCTCAACATGAAAGGTGGTGGGATCTTGGGGCATGGGGATATCCATCAGCTGATATTCCAGGAACTCCTCACACACCTTGTCCTCCCATTGAAAGGTAGTAGTTCCTGAAATCTAAAAAGAGCACCATGTGTAAAGCACTGATTAATGTATTCAATCAAAGTATTGAAATCCTGGAAAATGTGGAAACCCTTACCTGTCTATAAAGTATAGGGCATCTTCCACCCCACACTCAGTCCTCTGCTGCACATCCACACATCTTGTATGCCTCAGAAGAGCCTCCTTCAGAGGGAGTTTATTGATGCCATACTCCACAGCCCTGACCAGAAATACCAGTGCTGCCTGTTGGAATAGCTGCACCTTCTGAGGTGTGATGTCTCCAGCCTCAAGGAGCCTATTGAGGGTAGCTCTGGTGGTGAAGCCAACATTTAGTTTTTCTCCTACCAGACAGAGAAGAGATAGAGAAGCAAATTAAGTCCAGGTAGTTTCAACAATATGCATCAGGTAGAGACAGGGATTTCACTTGGCAATTGAACTCAAAACTAGACAAACAGTCAGTGTATAGATTCAGTCCGTCTAGTTTTGAGCACTATGTGCACAATAAGTGCAAGTGGTTGAAGGTATTCCTCTATGTAAGCATACAATTTTACCTATAAATTACACAAGCATGGTATGCCTACACACATTTATGCTTTTTAACAGCCATAACAGAGATATCACCCAACTCGCCCAATAACAACAATCTTCCCAAAAAGTATATTTGAGGTCAATGAGAATACAGGTTTATCTCCTTATATGAAACTTTTACCTGGCAGTTGGTTTAGTGGGTCCTTGTAGAGGATGTCATGGACTTGTCGGCCCTCATGAACCTCGCACACAGTTTCTTGATGAACTTTGTCATCTGCAAATTTGTAGTTCATAAAACATTTCCATGTATTACTTGAAAAAGGACATATCAGCCAATTCAAGCAGACATACTGTATTTGGCAGCAGGATGGCCTAACCCTTGCATTTTACCTCTCTGTGGAGCTGAAAGATGGAAGACCTTTCTCTCTGGAGGAGGAGGTTCAGTAGGGTGAACACTGGCAGCGTCGCTTGATAGAAGAGTAGGTAGACTTCAGTCAGGGGGTTGGAAAATGCATCCACCAGCCTTCTAAATCTTGGTTGTTTCTCATCTGTAAATAAACACAGTCAGTGCTTAAAAGTACACATTTAGTCTGGTATAATGCACCTGTATTTCTGTCAATGAAACAAACAACATACTTAAAGACTTAAAACAGCTGGTAAGTGGCCCATGCTGTCGCAGAATTCGTGTGATGCACCTCTCCAGGCTTAACCATCGCACTGAAATGTGCAGCAGCATTTCCATGTACTCGCTCTCATGGAATTCACAAAATTCTGGAAAATATAAAACATAACATCAACAGAAAACAAATTAAAAATGTCTGCATTTTGTTGTATAACAGTAGAGCTGGTTGAATCACAAACCTGCCAGGTAACCTTTACGGTTGGTGCTTCCTTTAAACCAGTACCCAACATCCACGGTCAGATCCTCTGGATCAAATCCGGATATCTGCAACACATTAATTCAAGTATCTATTGCAACACTATCAGCAAACTGTTTTACATGGCATTGAGCTTAACGGATTGGTGCTATAGAGTGTACATGTTTGAACTTACTTGCATAAACTTCTGCCCCGCATGTTTAGCAGTGTTGTGGATGATGTGACAGGGGCATCCATGGATGTAAATACTGCCATTTTCCTTCAACATTCTGGCTGAGATTGAATTTCTGGCACCTGTATTTACAGGGGCATTGTCAATAGAGAGACCTACACAATTTCTCCAAGGGATGTCATTTTCCTGCAAGGTGTCATTGATTTTTGTGTAGATCACTTCAGCGGTGCCACAGCTCCGCCCACTGGTGGTGCACATATCAAGGAACCTGTGCACAACTTTGTTGGTGTCAAAAATTCTGACAGTGAGAGGATTCATCTTCTCTAGACCTGTAACAATAAGGACCATAACTAAAACAATATGTTGTTCAAATTGTATGAGTGCATGTAGAAATGGATAAAAAATAAGTACTAATTACTGATAGACGTTGTTAAGCACATACCAGTATCATTCGAGCCATCTGTGACAAGTGTGAATGGATTCTCTCTCATCTTCATCACCAGTTCCTTCTTAAAATGAGGTGCCACTGCTTCATTTATGAGGCATGTTGTTTTTGCGCTCTTAAAGCCCTGAGCTGTAGGGGAGTCTCTAAAACATTCTTTGTACAAGGGGCTGAAATGGTCAGCAACGGCAAAGGGAACATTGTGCTGCACCATTGCAACAGCAACCTTCACCTCAGCCCTCCTGGTCTGCAACAGAAACAACTGATTACATACCTCATAACCTTAACTACGTTTTCAAGGTAATATGACCATCAATTTGAAGAGAAATGTAATTCATCAAACATTGCCGCCAGCTTTTTAGTTTTCCTGTGCTACACTGTACTGTATGTACCTTGGCCTCTTGTACACTCATGCCTCCAACAGAAGTTTCTGGCACGTAGAACTGTGCAATACTGCTGACTGAGTTTAGAGACTGTTCTTTGGCCCGATGTCCCTTGCCTTCCACATGCCTGCTTATGTCCCTCACGCCTTGATGAGCACAGGAGTTCTCTTGTCTGCACACTGAGCACCAGTAGAAGGAGCTGGTGGTTCCCATTGTGATGAATGGCCTTCGAGTTGACCACTCCTTCTTAAAGGAACACCTATATGTGGCTGCTCCACATAATCCTCTAATTTTCTCTGTTTCCAATGGGTTCTCCCCAGTCTCCTCCACTGCCTCCTCTACCTCCTCCACAGTCTCCTCTACTGCCTCCTCTACAGTGTCCTCTGACCTGGCCACCTTTTTAGGGAGCTGATTGTTTTGAAAGCATGAAAGAATGCTTAGTTGCCTCTTTCCTGACATCTTTGAAAGACAAATGCAATAATTATTAATATGCTTTGTTTTCTGATAAAATATACACACACTCACGCCAGGAATGGAAATGAACACCAACCATCAGCCAAATGCTGGTAAAACATAACAGTGGCTGGTAGATTTTAAATACATAATACAAATGTACCATTGGTTTACTACTGAATGGCTGGTAGATGTTCCCCAGTGGCTGGTAAATGTTCATGTGTTGTGTAAATATTCAAATGTTTTGAAAAATTAATTTCCAACCCTGGCGCGCGCGCACACACCGGGAACATAGAAGACACAGGGACAGTCCAACAAGGGAGCAAATAGCCTTGGTGCTTACTACAATAACAATAACAACAGTGTTAATAATAAATAACAATAATAATCATTATAATAAATTAGTGTAGGCGCACAATTCCGAAGAAAACAAGCGTCAGAATAGCTGCTGAAATTAGCTAGCAGGGATTCAACCGGCTAGCTAGGCTAGTTCATGCATACTCTAGTCTAGTCAGTCAAATTGTTAGCTAAAAGCTCCCTGGACATATATTCCATAACAACGGAAATCAATGATGAGATGACTTACTGTACTGAAAATATGGTCTTCTCCCACGTCGAGCAGTCTGTAGCCACGCACAATGTCAGTGAGTGACTATGTGACAGCCGTCCTCTTTGGTTACTCTTCAGCGAGCGTCTTAATCATTGGAATCAGAATGTAATGTTGTAGCGGAATGTCTAAATCCTACCCGGATACAGCCATGTTATTTTCTAATTGGCTGTTCGACAGCTTACATTCTTTTGATTGGTTGATGCGTGGCTACAGTGATTCTGTACTAGTTTGTTTACAAAATTGCGGCGCAACTTGGTGGGCGGTATCCGGGAAAGAAATCTCTGCGTGAGAAATACAAGGTGTGGCGTGTGAGCGTGTGAATGGAGTGAAATGCGTGTGTCTCACGCCAAATGCGTGAGATTTAAGAGCTTTGATGTTTTATGGATTAAGCTAACTGGCAGTAATAATAGAATATAATATGAATTATCCTTAACAAGTTATTTTTACATTTGGTACTAAACATATTTAACGCATATAAGTTTAAAATATTGTACTTTTATTACAATATATTACATTTCATTTAGCTGATGTTTTTATCCAAACAATTGCATTCAAAAATTATGCCAGTACATTTCTTATTTATTAGCCAAACAGATCAAGTGCGACTGCATTAGCTTCACTTTAAGCCAAACCTAGTCAGTCTTATGTAAAGAAGAGAGATTTTTGCAGTCAAAACAGATGAGTTTTCAGTCTGGAACGGAAGATGTGTAGGCTCTCTTGTTCCACCATTTTGGGTCTAGGATAGCTAACAGGTGTGTTTTTGTTGAGTGGTACCTGGGTCCCACTTACTGTGAAGGAGCAAGTCGATTGGCCGATGCAAAGCGAAGTGTACACACTGAAAAAACTGAAATGTAAATTAAATGTATGTCAACACATTTCCCAGAACTGTATTAGGTTAGTTCAACGCTATAATATTAGATGAACATAATGTTTTTTATTTAAACTTAAATGTATTGCTTTCATCTAACCTAATACAGTTATGTGAAATATGTCCATTTAATTAAAGTCAACCTTTCAGTTTTTTCAGTGCATGCTGGAGTGTATGGTTTAGCCACATCCTGGTCCTGAATGTACAGTAGGAAGGTCCTGAGCACAGTAGACCAGTACCAGTGTCTTAAAGTGGATTCAGGCAGCCAGTGAAGGGAGTGGAGGGATAATGATCACAAATTACGATGGATTATTTTAGGGTTTGTTACCTGGTAGCATATTCTTCTACTCAGAAGAAGATATTTTATTTGTAAATCGACGTTACAGTTTGCAGTTCCCTTCCTGTCACTAAAAACCACGTATATCCCCAGAGACTACATTTAAAATATTTGTGTTAAACTAAAGAAGAAACTATCCTACTTATTTAGCTAAAGGGAAAATGTACCATCACACATGGTTTTATATTTTTTGAGTTTGTTAAAAGTTGACTTTTTTGAGATACGTTGTTTTTCAAAACAGCTATAAAGCTTCAAACATATGATGATCTTATAGAATATGATGCATTACTGTCAATAAGACTATCCAATTGTTTATAAAGGAGTACAAAAACACACACTCAAAACATCTTCTTACACATTAATGCAGCAGTTATATTATTCCAGAAACATCATATGATGCCAGGGAACATTTGACTGCACAATGACTCATTTTACTTTTGATACTGCTAGTACATTGACTTTTACTTAAGTATTTTCACAATGTGTTACTTTTATTCAAGTAAAGGACCTGAATCCACCACTGCTGCACATACTCTTTTTTGTGCACACTAGTTTTTTGTTGGGACTCTTGAAGTGACGGCCTGAAACACCAGCAGGCCTGAGCTCAGCGGGGGGGCGGGGTATATAGAGGGGGTGGGTGGGTCTGGAGGGGAGGAAGAGTTTTTTGGCAGCAACATCAGAGAAGACTGGACACCTCGGATCAGGTCGATTAGAGCCTGCGTGCCCGTGTCCAGGTTTATGGTGGCTTTTCACAGGAACATAACCTCTTTGTTGGACAGAGGGGTGAGGCAGGTGTTTTTTTCTCCCCCCCCCCCCCCCTTTATCACCCCCTCTTCCTTCTTCATCACCAGTCAGTGTAACTCAATGAGTTGGACACACAGGCATACACTCTTGAGGATGAGCCATCAGCGTTTAACAATCGCCTCTCTATTCTTTAAACTAGAGGAATAACTCTTTACATGTTCAGGTGTTAGAGCCTCACTTTCCTCCTGGCAACCTTTCACACTAATGAAACAGACAGAGCTTTAACAGCACCATGGTGGGACCTCCTGGAACAAGCAGGAGCTTTATTGTGCTCATATGTTTTCTATGGTTTTCTCTCTTCTTAGTGGGAGATCATTACCACTTTGATTAATACTATCTTTAGCCTCTTTCTCATAAAAACAGCTAAAAGGATTAGAAATAATGACATAAAATGATTTCTTGGTGCTACGGTTTGGTTTAGGTAGTTTTAAATACTGCTACCCTAGTACAATTTGTATATATTTGTACTTTACTGGAAAAGCTTAAGTTTGACTTTATATTGAAACATTTTGGAAGCAAATATTGTACATTTTACTCCACTAAATGTGTGATTACTAAATATTACCACCTTTTTCATAGATCAAACCACCTGGCAGTAAATACAAAAGTTAAATGCCTTAATATGTTATTTTATATTATTTCAAAATTCAGCGGAATAAATGTGGTGCTTAAGAATATTTAATGCTTCATTTATTTACCTATACTTTGAGGAACTCTCATGATGTAGTTTGTATCTCATGATATTGTACTGTTGTCTACAACAATTTAGAGGGATTTAATGTACTTTTTAATCAACTATGATTATTTTGATGGCTACAGTTACTGACTACTTTGCAGATCATTAATACAATAAACATTCAACAAATAAATGAAGATGTGTTTTTGTTTGTTTTAAGATATCGACAATTAGACATGCATTCAAACCGTTTTCAATGTCATGGTAGTACATCGTGCTCCAGGGCGGTGTAAATAATACTAACAGTATGTGTAGGGCTACAGTAAGTCCGTAGCTACTGTCACTACGAACAGTTTGTATCCTAGCCACTGTTGAGGTACCTTTGAGCTAGGCGCGGGAGTCCCCACACTGCTCCATAGGCAGCTGCCCACTGCCACTAATAGGATGGGTTAAATGCAAAGTCTAAAAGAAAATGATCCGATATCAAATCCTCCATTTCCTTCAATTAAAACTGGAATAGTTCAATTACTCTCATAACTGCGACACAAACCGTACAACGGAACAAGATAATGTAAAAAAAGATCATCGTTGTAAATGCAAGTTTGCTTCACACCCAAAAATAAAGTTTGTTTCACTCTCAGTGCCAGGAGAGAAAACTGAAAACTATTATGCAAATTGTTCATAATCATGTAAACAGTGGTGCTTAACTTCAGTCATTATTTATGCAAAAAGTAAAACAAACTGCCCTCATATGAGAGCAGGGCCGGACTGGGACAATAAGTCAGGCCGGGAATTATACACCCAGCCAGGCCACTAACCAGTTTTCTTTTGTGCCATTTTGCTGGATTTATTTGTTAATTTTTACAGCGTTGCTGCCCATAGTGATAGCCATAAACCTTAAATCTACTACCCCAGAATAAACATATGGACATGGGTTACTATTTAAAAAAAATGTGCAAATCTATTTAGGAACCTGTCCATGTGAACATATTTTAAGTGGAGGTGGACCTCAAATCCTCTAGGGGGGTCCGGGGGCATGCTCCCCGGGTAAGATTTTTTTTTAAATGTTGGACTTAAACGCATCAATCTGGTGCATTTTGAGGGGGAAATAAAGAGACTACACCCATATGAAACAGAACTGTATACATTTAAATAATCATAAAAACATGGCCATAACCAATAACATACCAATATTTAAAAACATTTGAACTTGTTTATTTATTTGTTTTTGGTTCATTTATAGTTGTGAGCAGAGATGGGGTGGTTACTAAAAAAAAGTAATATTACATATTACTTTAAAAAAAGGTAATATATTACACTACTTCGTTACTCTCTAGATAAAGTAACTCGTTACTTTACTCGTTACTTTACTCGTTACTTTACTCGCAGGGCCGGCACGCCCCTCCCTGCAGGCAGATCACGCAGACTGCTAAAGTTTCAAATGTTCTCTTTAGTTCAGTTTCCATTGTCGCATAAGACTGATCCAGATAGCTCCTGAATGTTTTCCTATCTGACCTTGGCTGTCCTCTGTCTCCTGCTATCTGTATATTTTGCGCAGTCTATCTCTGCTCACGCTGTTGCGTCGGCGTGTTCTCCTGCGTGTTGGCCATGTGTTGCACTGGAACCAGACTGGAGCACACCGCCAAGACTTCAGCCGAGCACGTACGAACTGCGCATGCGTGAGTGGCAATAACTCTCCTTACCAGCAGGCGGCGGTAGTGTGTATTCGTCATTCAAAACAGGCAACAACCGGAAAACAGAGAAGAAGAACAGACTACGTGATATAAACAAACAACAAATAGCTGTGCATTAGCTTCACCTTAGCATGTGTTCTTTGCAGGTGTTTGTTGAGGTTTGATTATGACTGATTTTAGTAGCCTAAGTAACGAAGTAACGCGTGTCGGGGCAATGTTAGTAACTGTAGTGTAATTACTGAATTATAAAAGTAGCGCGTTACACTACTCCGTTACCGACAAAAGTAATATTATTACAGTAACGCGTTACTTTGTAACTTTGTAACGCGTTACACCCAACTCTGGTTGTGAGTGTGTCTGGGCTCCTGAACCAGCCTCACCTGTCTCCCTCCTCTTCCCCTGCTCCTCTTTTGCCCCTTTCACACCAACGCGTTTTCAGCTCCGGCTCGGAGCTGGAGCCTGAAAAGTGCCGGTTTTTCCTGTTCACACCGCAGCGGCGGCGCCTCTTAGCTCCGGAATCCGGTTCACTTCCAGCTCCAAAAAATTGTCGGTCTAGAGGCAAGAGCTTGGGAGCTAAGAGGTGGCGTCGCTTACGTCTCTCTTACGTCGAGGCGTGCAGGAAACTAAACCCACCTCCCCTGAACATGGGTCGACTGTCATGCCTGCCTACAAGCAGTAGTGCTTATAAACACACTTTATAAAGTCAGGCAACACTAACCAGGCTTCGTGTGATTCTGTTTATTTGTACCTTACTTTGACCATCCGTTCACTGTTATTGATCATTGTGGAGAGAGGCAGACGTTTTGTTTTGTATTATAGCAGCTATCGGATGGAATCAATACATGGACAATATCCGACTATCACCAGTAGAATCATAATAAAAATACGCCGGTAAAATGTGCCTGTAGAAAACGGTTTATGCCACAATAGGATAGCAATAGCAAGTAGTCAGTTTAGCTTCGGTTGCTATGCTAACATCACACATTTTATACCAAAGAAACTTTCATAACAGCGTTGTGATGCCAAACAGCGTCAATTCAGACACACATTCACTTAAGGGGAACTGGGGATATGTATCAGCTGCTTGTGTGAGTTGGACAGTGAATACTTTAGAGCGGCAGCTGCAGTGTGAGCTAACCGGGAGCTAACGGGAGAATAAACTCCCGTGGAAGAGCAGCCAGCACTGCAGCGGTCGGTAAATGCCGCTGAAACACATTAATAAACAATGAACCACGGCACTCTGGAGAAAAGCATAAGGTTGGAGAAGTCGTTATTTAATTTAATTTGGCTTCGTGTGATTAAAAGCAACATGATCATCGACCCGACGCAGTTGTTGTTGTTGTTGTTGTGAGCGTGTGAACCGTTGGGGAGCAAATCAGCGATGTAAACGGTGACGTCATGACGCAGCAGCGGCAGCACCAGTCGGGCTCTGGGCGGTGTGAACAGAGCGGGAGCAGAAAAGGGGAACCGGAGCTGAACCAGAAAAGCTCTAGCTCGGAGCTAGAAAGGGAAAAGCGCTGATGTGAAAGCCGCATAAGAGGCAGCAGCAAAGACTAGTTTTAGCTCTCAACAAGTTTTTTAAGTGTATCTTACCTTTTTTCACCAAGTTAACTTTTTTTAAATTTTATTCATGCATATTTTACTAATCACTACCCCTCAAATGGAAATATGTGTTTACATAAATGGTGACCAAACCGTTTGAGACCCACAGAGAACTTAGACTAAGTTAACTATCTAAACCAGGGGTCGGCAACCTTTTTCATATGAAGTGCCATTTTCAAAAAAAATTGTTATCAGCGTGCCAACGATCGAGAATTATCAAGTGGGGGGGGGGTGTGAGGAGCTTGACGCTTGTCAACTATCAGCAGGAGGGCGGGGGAGCCTCGCTGCGGGGAAGCAGTGTGTGGACCTGTCAGCGCAACTTACATGATGTCGAATTTAACAAACACATTTAAATAATTGGTTTAAACGGCATAATAATAAGGACGATCGTCCGTTCTGTGACTCTCCAGAACACACATGTTATGATATTAGGGTCACGCAGAGTGAGATGAGATCGCTGTCCCTTTAAGAGAGAGAGAGAGGTGTGGCTTGTGCATACGTGTTTGTGGATGGTAGAGCGACAGTGAGAGAACGTGTGTATGTTTCTGGAAGTGAAACGAGGAAGCAGAAAAACAGAGGTCTGTACTCCTCGACTACGGTCTGGGAGCCGACAGGAAAGTTCAACACACAGATGGCCAGTCCGCTCCTTTGTAGCATATTATTTCAATGAGAGATGAGCAGATCGCCACTGGGCTATCAACTAAATACACAGCCACGCAGAAACTGCGGCATTTGTACAGCTCCTTATGGGTAGGCTACTGCAATTAGTGAAGTGCTTTCCTCTCTGTGGTGAAACGATCAGCACCACGGAGGAAAGCGGCAGAAAGTCACCTGGAGTTAAAGAGAGCGGGGCTGCGTTGTGTGCATGGCTTCCTTCTGCGGGTAACAGGGAGACGCGCTCTGGCGGCGGTCTCGTTCAGGATCCCAAAATACAATTTAAATATTTTTGCACACTTATTCCACTTATTCCTAGCGTGCCACTGGTTACGGTGCCGCGTGCCAATGCTGGCACGCGTGCCAGGGGTTGCCGACCCCTGATCTAAACACTCAGAGAGTCCTTTACCTCACCTGAGCTGTAGTTATCAGCCTCTCAGTCTGACTGGAGAGGACTCTCCTCCACCTTGTTGACAGCTCATTATATCCGTTAGCGCAGCTAGCTAGCACCAGATGCTAACAACAACAATACACGTAACTAGGGTTGCCAACCGTCCCGTATTAGCCGGGACGCCCCGTATTTGAGCCAAAAGGGGCGTGTCCCGTACGGGACTTTGTTTGTCCTGGACTAAAGGGAAAAATAAAAAATATTTTTCTTTTTGCGCGCAATGCAGTGAGTCTGGCTGCGTGCCTGTGTGTTTGTGTGCCGTATACGAAAGGGCACTAGGACCGCTCAGTTGACAGTTAATTTAATTTTTTTAACTAAATCCGCCAGAAACCCGAAAATCGCGGGAGACACATGCGTGTGTCCCGTTTCTCCATTTATGGAAGTTGGCCACCCTACACGTAACCGGTGCGCGCGCTTTCTCTCTCGCTCTCTCGCGCCACACATACACACCCTCTCGAGCTTGAATGACACACAGAGACCAATCGAGGAGGGCATTAGTGTATGATATGTATGAAAGTGGCCATGTCGGCAGACCACATTATGTAGACAGCAGTGACGTGAGGTTAATGGCTGGTGAGGCACTGTGTCAGATTTACAAATATTATATTTTGACCTTAATCGAAATATTCGGATATTTTCAAAAGCTTTTTTAGTCTGATGCTTCGATTCATTTTAAACAGACCGTTCAACAAAAGGATTGTTTTTTCTTAGTAAGATCCCATTTTCATTACAATGGTGGTCTTACCTTGACTTGAAGATGAAGTCCATGCTTTCCTTCTGGACAACAATCTCTATTACTTTTTTTGTAAAAGTCCTCCTTATCTTCCTCTAGTTTCAAAAGTCTAGTTTGTTGTTTGCGTAGAATAACAGTAGCAACAAGAACCTGTGGGCTCACCTTCAGTGCGACAGAGGTTATAGCTGCCTCCCCTGGTGCTTTTTTCATTGCCGTTGTATGATGAGACCAGCGAGCCTAAATATCATATACGTGAAATAAGTTATTTAGAGACTATGGATGGCGAGGATAAATGTAATAAAGGGATCTACAAACATTACATTAGGCGCATTCACACTGCGGTACTTTTCCCACAAAGCTTCATGCGAACTTAGTTCATGTGAACTCTTTTATCGCGTTCACACCAAAAAGAGCCGGTACTAAAATTAGTTAATGTGAACCTTTTTACCCCCTCGAAAGTCTCTGCTAGAGAGCAGGGACTTTCGAGCGGCTCTTTTGTGAGAAAAGAGCTATATTTCTGATTGGCTGGGCGGATTGCAAACCACGCCCCGTAAAACTCCCAAAATGTTTTGTGAAGCCGCCATTTTATTATCCTCGCATTAGCATTATTAGCATTAGCATTAGCCCAGCGCAGAAACGCAGAGAGACTAACTTATGGCAACACAAAATAAAACATGGGAGCGGTGGAGATGAGGAGGTGTCGGCGTTCTGGCGATTTACTCGGAAGGCTTCAGTAGAAGCTGCTGGGAGTCCCAGCAGCTTCTACTGAAGCCAGTCCCCAACTCCGGGGACTTCCGGCCGGGGACTGTGGGCGGCAGTATACGCCGTGAAGTTGTTTGTAGCCTGCCAGTAAACCCAAAGCAGAAGAAGAAGAAGTGACGTCAGCGGCTTCATTTGCCTAATCCACCCCCAGGGACTTTTTCCGGTGTGAACACGATCTGTACTTAGTTCATGCGAACTAAAGAGTTCGCATGAACTAAGTTCGCATGAACCTTTGTGGGAAAAGTACTGCGGTGTGAATGCGCCTAATGGTGACATACAGTGAGATGGTGCAGGCATGCGCTTAGGGCCCGCTTTCCAGCCAGTTTCTGTGGGGTGACGCATTCTGAGGTGAGGCAGATCTCATCTGTGCCTCACCTCACCCCACAGTAACTGGCTTGAGCGCGCTCACAAAATAAGTGCCCGTGCTAAATTAGTGCCCACGCTCCAGCCAGTTGGGCTTACGAGAGGCAGAGCTCGTCCCTGCCTCACTTCTCATCGCTACCCGTAGTTGTAGCGGAGCTCGGCAAATTTGCTGATTTTGACTATAAAAAGCGATTGGAATCAAACAGAAATCACACTTACAAAACAGATCAGTGGAGACATTTTATTATTATTACTATTTAGTTTTTCTTTAGTTGTTTTACCGTTACATTGGAGTATGACAGGGGAGGCAGACTGCACGTCGCTGGTAGACAGCCAGTCACCCTCTGTGAGGCAGAGTCAGACCCACATTTGCGCAGCGTTGCGTTCACAATACATACATAAACAAAAAATTCCTCAGGCCAGCAGGCCATTTAGCAGGCCAGGCCATCGGGAAACCTCCCGGTCCTCCCGATGGCCAGTCAGGGCCTGTATGAGAGCGAGGCCATCTAGCTCACAACTAATACTTCGTACAACAACAATATCAGAATCTCACACATACACCATTAAACTATTTTATACATATAGCTAAACATTTTTACATGCACAATCATACTCTCTTTCACACACTTTTGTCTGGGCCATAAATCAAACTTACTTACATACCAAACTGTACTTTCTTAGAAACACTATTATTCCCACTTACATACAACATCATACTACAATATGATACGCTAGTAGGGTATGCAAGATGGAAAACTTTGTGTCTGAGAAAGAATGAGTGTGTATAAGAGAGAGGAATTGTAGTATGTATGAGGGTATTGTAGTGTGTGTGAGAGAGAATGATAGTGTTTTTGAGAGCTTATGACGAGAGGACATTGTACTGGTTGTGAGAGAGCATACTTTAAAAGGAAGTCAGGTTGATCCAACAGGAAGCCAGTTTAAATATTCATTCCTTGACTGGTTTACAGCCTCGAAAACAAAGCCTGAAGCTGCTCAGAGCACTGCTAGCTAAATTTGAGCTGCAATAAGAACTTTTGTTAACACTTTATATTAAGGTACACAAATTAACCATAAACTAGTTGTTAATTAACAAGCATATTAGCATTATATTGGCTCTTTATTACTCATTATAAAACACCTATTAATGTCTTATTCTCCATGACCATATTCTACAAGTAATTTAGTTTAGTTTAGTTTAGTTGATCTATTTAGTGTCGTGGACAGTCCCCATCGATGAACTGTCACAAAAACAGTAAATGGTGCAGCTTTAGCCGACATGGCTAATTTCCAGCTGTTGTCCCCGGCCAGATGGTAATAGACACCCTTAAAATTACAATATATCAACAGCATTAGTTATAAGAAAATATATAAAATAAAAAGGAGGAAAGACAAGTAGATACCGGTGTGAGGATAAAAGAGAACAATAAACAACACACGTTACTATATACAGTACATGTCACATAGAGCACATCACAATCACATAACAGAAACGAGGAGCAACATCTATGATCACAACATGTAACACTCACGCCATACTCAACACAGACTAGTGTGTGCAGGTGTAGTTCTCAGTGAACCATGTTTTTAAGTGAGCTGTGAAGGTTGGATGTGTATGTATGTCTTTGATTTGAGTGGGTAGAGAGTTCCAGTTTTGTATTGCTGTGACCGAGAATGATGACTGACCAAAAGTACTCTTCCTGAATGGGACTGATAGGTCGCCACGTGTGGAGCTTCTAGTGGTCAGTCTGGTGTTGTTACGTTGAGTTACCAATGAGCTAAGAGGTGGAGGGGCTGTATTGTGCAGGATTTTGTTAACCAGAACGATGTTCCTATACTTTATTACATCTTCCCAACTCAGGATGTTATGCTTGTTGAGGATGGTACAGTGATGGGAGCGGTTAGGCTTCTGGTCCAGTACTTTGATGGTTTGTTTGTACAGGGTTGCTAGTGGCTTCAGTGTGGAGCTGTTAGTTTGACCACAGCTTGTGAGACAGTATGTAAGATGTGACATGATCATGGCATTCATGTATAATTTGGCAGAATTCAATGTCATTGTGTTTCTTATATATTTAAAATTTTCTAGGCTAAACTTGACTCTTTGGGTAACTTTTTTGACTTGTGTTTTGAATGTTAAATTAGAGTCAATAATGATTCCAAGGTACTTAACCTGAGGCACAATGTTCATATTTTCACCTGAGATGCTTATATTTGACACAATTATTTTTGTGAAAAACATTCCAACTGTTTTGTTGACATTAAGCTGAAGACAGGAGCGGTGTAGCCAGCTACTGATCAGCACTAAAGCTGAGGTCAGTTTATCATCAGCCTTTTGCTTTGTGTTGGCATGTATATATCACAGTGTCATCGGCATATAGCTGTGTTTCCACATCAGGACAGACAGATGGCAGGTCATTAATATATAGGGAAAAAAGAAGTGGACCAAGTATTGAACCTTGTGGTACTCCGGTGCTTAAGTCTAGAGCTGGAGAGAGTCGATTATTGACGATAACATGCTGACGCCTACCAGTAAGGTATGATTCAAATCAACTGAGTGTTAATGGAGAGCAGTTAAAAGCCGACAGTTTGGACAGAAGGACCTTATGGTTGACTGTATCAAAGGCTTTGCGTAAATCCAGAAATACTGCACCAACAACACCTCCTTTGTCAACCATTGCTTTGACCTTTTCTATAAAAAAGCAGTTGGCTGTTTCGGTTGAATAATTTGCCCTGAAGCCAAACTGCATGGGATGAAGTTGAAATGGACTGTTGTTTAAGAAGGAGACAAGCTGTTCTGACACCCACTTCTCAGCCACCTTGGATACTACAGGTAAGATGCTAATTGGGCGGTAGTTGTTGATGTTCAGAGGGTCACCTGACTTGAAAATGGGGGTTACAATTGCAGTCTTCCATGCACTTGGGAATATCCCATGTAATACAGTTGAATTGATGATTTGGGTAAGAGGGCAGACTAAGTAATCTTGCAGTGATTTAAGCATTGTAGAATCCATAGCGTATGTGTCCTTAGCTGTCGAAGTTTTAAGAGAATTAATAATTGCTTTGGTTTTTAATTCCGATATGGGTTGAATGCAAAAGGACATCTTACTTCGACTTTGATCATATGTTCTGCTCTCAAAGGGAGTTGATAAAATATGTATTAAAAGCTATGGCAAGATGTTCTGGGTCTTGCACTAGGTTACCATTCTCTTTTAGTTCTAGCTGCTTTTTTGGCCTGTGCTTGATTCCCAGTAAGTTTTTAATCTGTTCCCAAATTATTTTAGTGTTACCTTTTGCCTCATTAATTATTGTTATGAAGAAGTTGGCTTTTGCCTTTCTGATCGTTTGAGTTACTTTGTTACGTAATGAAGTAAACCTATGCCTGTCAGTAGTTAATTTAGTTTTCAGTGCTCTTTTCAGTGCAAAGTCTCTTTCCTTCATCAAGTTCAATATGTCCGTATTGAACCAAGGAAGTACATTGTTTTTGTTTTTTCCACTTTTCATTTTTCTGGAGAACATCTGCACTAAATCATGTAGCTTGGTCGCAAACATTTGGCTGTCTGTTTCTACACTGCTCCCAGTTAGCATACCTTCCCAGTCAGTGTGTTGCACAGCTTGCTCAAAGTTTGCAAATTCATTTTTTTTATTCTTAGTTGTTCCAGAGGTTTGTAAGAGTGGTGGAACCGTTTCTTTGTGAGTTTTCTGGATATTAATATTAAGTTGTGGTCAGATAGTCCAGTGATGAAATTAAATGTTTTATCCACTCTCTCAGGTTTATTACTTAATATTAATTCTATTTGTGTCTGTGAGGATGAGGTTATTCTGGTTGGTCCTTCTGTCATTTGTCTTAAGTCTAAACTATCTGTGATTTGCTTAAGGGCTTTCCTACTTGTCTTTTCTAACCAGTTACAATAGGCCATTAGTTGAGAGTTTTTCCTCAATAACCCTCTAATTGGTGCTTATTTATTGCAAGTAAGGAAGTTGTTTGGTCTTAATCAATCAATCAATCAATCAATCAATCAATCAATCAATCAATAAATCAATGTTTATTTATATAGCCCAATATCACAAATGTTACATTTGTCTCAGTGGTCTTCACAGTGTGTACAGAATATCAGTATGACAATACGACACCCTCTGTCCTTAGACCCTCACATCGTACAAGGAAACACTTCTGGAGAAAACCCACAGTTTAAAGAGGAAAATGGGAGAAACCTCAGGGAGAGCAACAGAGGAGGGATCCCTCTCCCAGGACGGACAGACGTGCAATAGATGCCGTATGTAAATCGAAAAGATAGGTAGTCCAAATGTTTGGAAATGCATGTGTCTATAATAAGAAGATGAATCCACGAGGATGTCAGCAATCTTGTGGGAGCCATCAGTGAAGTAGTTGGTTAATTAATTAATATGCTCAATACGGGCCTAATAAGGCAAGGCAAGGCAAGTTTATTTATATATCAACACAAGGCAATTCAAAGCGCTTTACAAAAAACGAAAGACATTAAGACAATGGCATTTAAAATCAGTCATGAAAAAGAAAAGATAATAAAATAAACATTAAAAGAAAAAAACAAACATGGATAAAAGTTACAGTGCAGTTTAAGATGTGAATAGTTCAACTAAAAGCAGTGGCGAAAAGAAAAGTCTTTAGTCTGGATTTAAAAGTAGTCAGAGTTGCAGCGGACCTGCAGGTTTCTGGGAGTTTGTTCCAGATATTTGGAGCATAATAACTGAACGCTGCTTTACCATGTTTAGTTCTGACTCTGGGGACAGAAAGCTGACCAGTCCCTGAAGACCTGAGAGATCTGGATGGTTTATAATTTAGCAGGAGGTCAGAAATGTATTTTGGGCCTAAACCATTCAGTGCTTTATAAACCAGCAGCAGTATTTTGAAATCTATTCTTTGACACACAGGAAGCCAGTGTAAAGACTTCAGAACTGCGGTTCTTTGGTATTTCGAGGCAAACACTTCAGAGACATTCTTTGTATATATCTGAGACCTATTATATATTGATGAAACACAGTATAATAGGGGACCTTTAATATTTATGATTTCGAAATGGGACTTTCTGCATGAAGTATTATTTTTGTCTTTTTGTACTTAGAGTATATTTTGATGCTAATACTTTTGTACTTTTACTTGCGTAGCATTTTTGAATGCAGGGCTTTTACTTGTAACAGAGTATTTTAACACTGTAGTATTGTTACTTTAACTTTAGTAAAATATCTGAGTACTTCTTCCAACTCTGTGTATTGTTGAACCCCATCCCTGTTGTTCAGGTCTCAGGCTCGAAAATGACATTTCCAGAACAAATGACCATAACTACACTTCTAACAGGGGAAAATTAATAATCTTTTGAGTTGGATGTAGAAAAGTCAGAATCAATATAGATGTTTTTTATTTTAAAGAAAATTCAGATTGAACACAGTAAAAAATTGTAAATTATAGTGTCCGTCCAAAAAATATGTTTTACTTATAGTGAAAACCACCCTTGAATGATGGGATGGTAGACTAAAAACTTTAGGAATCCAAAGTACAACATATAATAAGTACCCTGTTTCAAGATTGATGCAAAAAAAGTGACATTTGACCTTTTTAGAGAGGTTTGTAAAAAGAAACCCACTTCTGGGGTCATTTGGGTGGATTTTCCATATCTACAGTATGGCACCCCTTGGTCAATTTTGCTGATTGACATCTCTTTTTAACCGCTAGAGCCAATGGAATCGAAGGAAAGTTCCATATACACACACAGGTTACCAAATAAGGAGTGAGAGTGACGCGTAGCCAAAACCGGAGTTGTGTGACTTTTGTGATGATCCTTATATTTCTATAATTTGTGGACTCTCAGGATGTCATCTAAGCTTGTTTGTGCAGATCCAATAAGTATATCGATCGGTATAGCTTGAGTTCATTGCTAACGGCCTTAAGATTTTTATCAGTCGTGGCTAATTCAGAGGCTCAGCGTTAGCTTTGTGGTTTCAACTCAGCTAAGATCAGTTAGCTGAGTTTCTTCCTGTTACATGGATATGAAACATTCATAGTTTATTAAATATTAAGAAGCCCTCAGGCGCTGTTTCCTGCAGATGATTTTTCCACCCGGGGGCGGGTCGATGGGGTTCAACAGGTTATGGGAGAGGTAGTCATTTTAAGTATAGGTGGAAGAAGTATTCAGCTACAGTTAGATGTATGGTGTCAAAATACTTAGTGACAAGCTAAAGTATAGCATGAAAAACCTCACTTTAAAAATTAACAAATAAAGTATCTAAAAATAAAGTGTCATAATATACTTAAAGTACAAAAAGTTTACATTGTGCCGAATGGCAGATTTTGTATCACATGACATCATTGGATTGTACTACTTTATGTGCTGCTGCTGGAAAGATTAGCGTTTGAGTTGTCCAATACATGTAGTGCAGTAAAATGAACCATATAGCTCTCTGCAATAGTGGAATAAACGTACAGTATAATAATAAATAATCCTTGCAGTGGTTTGGAACATGCTGGCGTTTAATCACAGCAGTGTTTTACTGTATCCGCCGGTAGAATTCTGAGCAGGCATTAGCTCCCCTTCCTTTTTCTTTTTTTTTGAAGCTAAGGAACCAAAAACATTGTTTCTCTAACAGGGCTGGAATAGAGGGATATGAGGGGTGTCTAAAATGCATGATTTTATATATTTGTATATATCTGAGACTCATAATATATGCCTAATAATAGCATAATAGGAGACCTTTAAAATCTTACCTTTTTATTAATTTTGTTATGAAAACTTGCCAAAAACAGTGTTTTTTCCAGAGATGAAAACGCCACATATTATTTATCACTTAGTTTTGGATTTTTCTTAATTGCCTTTCAGGGCTTCCGAACAGTTTTGCATTTTTCAAGCACCATATGGGTGTCCATATGGAGAGTGAGGCTGTTCAGATCTACACATGGCACAGCCTCCCAGAACCAGAGGAGAGCGAGACAGGCTCCACACATCAATACAGCGTTCGTCTTTCACGTGGAGAAATACCAAACCATCAGTCACACAGCAGGCAGCACGGCCAAGTCCATGGACACATCTTCCCTGAACACGTGTGCAAAAATGTGTGCCATTTTTCTCTCATTCACACCTTGGATTGAATCATATTTAGCAGACTCCTTTGTATTTCATCCTTCCAAAAAATGAATTTTTTTTTTAAAGTTAGCTGCTGTTCTGACTCACGATCACTTTGTTATGATTCCTGGGTAAAGACAAAGCTAAACTGGTTGAAAAGTGAATATATGGTTATATAATTTATCATCTTTATTTTTTGTGATTTAGTAATTACAGGAAAAAATACACAAGAAAAAACTAAAAACTAAATTCCAATGGGGACCAAAGCAAACTAAATAATATAAAAATCAGTGATGACAAACATTATAATACAAATAAATAATAATGATACAGAAGAAGGAAATGTATATTAGGCCTTGACACACAGATGAGATACAGTTGCAAGAAAAAGTATGTGAACCCTTTGGATTCTCCACACATAGCGTTGTGTGTTCCTTCCAAACAACTCAACTTTGGTTTCATCTGTCCACAGAATATTTTGCCAGTAGTGCTGTGGAACATCCAGGTGCTCTTTTGCAAACTTCAAACGTGCAGCAATGTTTTTTCTGGACAGCAGTGGCTTCCTCCGTGGTGTCCTCCCATGAACTCCATTCTTGTTCAGTGTTTTACGTATCGTAGATTCGTCAACAGAGATGTTAGCATGTGCCAGAGATTTCTTTAAGTCTCTAGCTGACACACTAGGATTCTTCTTCACCTCATTGAGCATTCTGCACTGTGCTCTTGCAGTCATCTTTACAGGACGGCCACTCCTAGGGAGAGTAGCAACAGTGCTGAACTTTCTCCATTTATAGACAATGTGTCTTACCGTGGACTGATGAACAGCAAGGCTTTCAGAGATACTTTTGTAACCCTTTCCAGCTTTATGCAAGTCAACAATTCTTCATCGTAGGTCTTCTGAGAGCTCTTTTGTGCGAGGCATGGTTCACATCTGGCAATGCTTCTTAAGAATAGCAAATTCAAAACTGGTGTGTATTTTTTAACCAACACCTCCAATCTCGTCTCATTGATTGGACTCCAGGTTGGCTGACTCCTGACTCCAATTAGCTCTTGAAGAAGTCTTTAGCCTAGGGGTTCACATACTTTTTCCACCCTGCACTGTGAATGTTTACATGGTGTGTTCAATAAAAACATGAAAACATAGAATTGTTTGTGTGGTATTAGTTTAAGCAGACTGTGTTTGTCTATTGTTGTGACTTAGATGAAGATCAGAACACATTTTATGACCAATTTATGCAGAAATCCAGGTAATTCCAAAGGGTTGTATGTTAGTAGATCATATGAATGGTGGTTTTGTTCTTTTCATGTGATGTGTCGACATTTTTCATTAAATCCATTAAATCAATATATGTAGGGGATTGAATTTCCAGTTTATCTGAAACCGTATATAAATTGTATTTTTTCAATACATTGGCTTTTTCCTTTTTTTTCCAGGCATTATTTGAAGATGACATCTTTGTTTGGGGTGTCATGCTATGAGTTGCATCAACAGATAATCTTTTTCTCCGTGAACCTGCTGAACTGAAGAAAGTCAGAACTTAAGTCCTCTTTGTGCTACTGTACTCTCCACTACGGGCATGCAGGTATTTGGATTACATAATATAATGATAGTCATAAACCACCACCAAGGCAGATATGATTGAGGTGAAGAGAAGAATGGTTGACTGTGACTAGTGTTGATAACACGCCCAAACAAAAGACCCTGCACTGATAGAAGCGATAGCAAAAGATGCGGCAATATTTTGGGTGGGTACAATGTTTTAATTTACACGCTTACGTGTCTAGAAATGTGTTAACATTTTGATGGACGACCGCGATCTTTATCTGACTTGCAAACTATCCAAACGCCATCATCCTATCAATTTTAGCATGAACGATAAACTGGCTCGTTGATTTGCAGATGGGAAGATCCCCGCTGGTCAGGGTCTTTGCTTTGATCACGACCTCAGCAAGATGGCTCCTCAGATCTCAGATGTACACCACCAACACCTGCGTCCATGTTGTTTGGCTATGCTCCATTGGCAGTCTATCAGCACCAGCGCTGATAGACTGCAAGGTCTGCCTGCAAAATAAATGACCAAATTACCTGTGGGAAAAAAACAAGGAGACCAGGAGAAACCGGTGAGAAAATGTAACTTTAGTGTGAGAATAAGGAGAAACCTGAGATAACTGATAATATATCTAGGTCATCATAATTCTCTGAAACTGAAATTAACGAAGGTTTAAGGGAAGATATGCATCTAAAATTCTACAAACACATTGTTACTTTATCAAAGATTAATTATTTTAGTTCACATTTAAATCTAACTGATGCATTTAAGGACTCTGCTCTGATTTGTCCATGTTTCCAAGACTTCTGTATCTGTATTCTTGGTCTCTCTTTTCCTTTTAGCCTGGCAATTAATGTAATGTTATTAAAGCTGCAATTTTTGTCTATGGGTTGTAAAGTTCTGTCACATTACAAATCATGGAATTGCAACTTCTGGGTCCATAACGTGATGCAATTTGAAAAGCTTTTTTCCATAGAAAAATACATAGGTATTGTATTTTTGTACTTCCCAGGACTAACACTTGAATAGTCCTCATTTAAATGAATCAAGAATTATTTTGTGCGCTCCTTGTATGGTCATTATTCCAATAATCGGGAGTCTGGGAGGCAGGGTTAAAGGCTCTATAAGCTCTATAAGCCCATGGATGCAGATAATAGTCAAAATATCCAGTTTTTTTGCCATTTTGGACTCATGCCCTATCTAGCAACTTTGGACTTATAAGCGACAGCCCGTCTCCAACGTAGTATCCAGTTCTCTTTACACATCCATGCTTTCTGAAGACCGGCTGTGTGCATATCTCCATTATTTTAGGGTTCTGATGTTTTCACAGTGTTTATATCTGTCACAGTCTGCTTTCTCACTCACCTATTTTCTGCATTATCATTCCATAGTCACCTGGTAGTCACACCCTGTCTCTCTCTCTCTCACTCTGTTACACCCATCAGCTCCATTAGTATTTAGGCCCACTTCACCTTCACCTCAGTGCCAGATCGTACTTCGCAGCATGCTTGTCTTTCCCGCACTACTCCTCAGATTGCTCTCCCGGTTTCGACCCTGCCTGTTCCTGACCAGCCTGCCTCGCCTGCTCCCTGACCCGTTCTGTGCCTACGACTCCCGTCCTGCTGTCTCCTGGAACCCTCGCCTGTCCCCGACCAGCCCTTTGCCTACTATCTGCCGTGTTGTCTCCTACCAGCCTATTGCCTCTAATAAAGCTGGTTACCGACTATCTCTGGTTTCCCGTGTTCTGCATTTTGGTCCTCAGCTCGTTTGTGACAGAACGATCTGGCCAGAAATGGACCAAGCAAACACCGGGTCTCCTAGAGACCGCTTTGAGAGGGTTGAGGATGCCATCCAAAGACAGGAGGTCACAGTAGCTACCTTAGCTATCGAGACCCACCAGGCAACCTCAACCCAGGGACAAACGCTGGCTCACCTTACCTCCCAGATGCAACAGATGGCCGCCACCGTACAACAGCTAGCCGCTACCATGGCTGCTACCGTCCCTCCGCCCGCAGCTCCGATGCTCGCTCCAGCCCCTGGGTCGACGGGATACGCTCCGGAGCCTCGTGTGGGAACGCCGGAACGCTACGCTGGTGAGCCGGAGGGATGCAGGCCTTTTCTCACAAACTGTTCCATATTGTTTTCACTGCAGCCACACACCTTCGCCTCCTCGGCGGCTCGGGTAGCTTTCACCGTTAATCATCTGACGGGGAGAGCACGTTTATGGGGAACTGCCGAGTGGGAGCAGCAGACACCAGCCTGCGCCTCGTTTGCTGCCTTTTCCGCGGAGATGCGGAAGGTGTTCGGTCCCGTTCGTCTGGGTCCCGACGCTGCTGGAGGCCTGCTGAGTTTGTGCCAGGGTTCCGGCACGGTGGTAGATTACGCTATTGACTTCCGCACCAGCAGCCGTCGCAGCAGCTGGAATGAGCCGGCGCAGTGTGACGCATATCTGAGAGGATTAGCGGATTATATGAGAGATGAGCTGGTTTCCTATGATCTCCCTGCTTCCTTGGATGGGTTGATAGAGCTCACCTCTCGGATTGACGGACGAATCCAGACTCGGAGAGGAGAGCAACAGACGCGAGCGGCGGGCCGCTGCTCGCGACAACAACTTCCGGTTTCCGGGAGATTTCGACTTCCGGGTTCGGCGGAGAGTTCCCACTCCTACTCTGACTCACGGTACGAGGTCGAGCCCATGCAAGTGGGTCGTACCAGTCTTACCTCTGAGGAGAGGGAAGTACGTCGAAGAGGTAAAAGACAGAGCTCATCAGTAATGGGGAGTATACTGGTGGGTCAAACCTCTGAGCTGATCCCCAATCTAAGACCCTTGTGCCATGCTCGACTCCTCCTGACAGGCAAATCTCAGGCTCTGGCTGTTTTTATCGACTCCGGATCAGATGTTAGCATCATTGACGAGGAGCTCGCACGACAGCTGGGCATCCAACAGGTTCGGCTGCTCCAGCCGGTACCGGCTAATGCTTTGGATGGTCACCTGCTGGGAACAGTGACACACCAGACGACACCGGTCCGTATGCTCATGTCGGGGAACCACCATGAGACAATCCGGTTTCATGTGCTACGGTCCCCCCAAATCCCTCTGATTTTGGGTTATCCGTGGCTCCGCCGCCACAACCCGAACATTGACTGGGCAACTGGGTCCATCCTAGGTTGGAGTTCTTCCTGTCATCAGGTTTGTCTCAAGCAGGCCGCCGCACCTCAACTATCTGTGGATATGAACCTGGTTCCGGATGTCACAGGGGTCCCGGCGGAGTATTTGGACTTTAAGGAGGTGTTTAGCAAGGCTAAGGCGACATCTCTCCCACCTCATCGGCCCTATGACTGCGCCATTGAGCTACATCCAGGCGCAGTCCCACCCAAGGCCCGGTTGTACTCGCTTTCGGCACCGGAGAGGAAGGCCATGGAGACCTACGTCAATGACTCTCTGGCTGCGGGAATTATTCGTCCTTCCACATCACCCGCCGGAGCAGGGTTTTTTTTTGTGGCGAAGAAGGACAAGACCCTGAGACCCTGCATTGACTATCGGGGTCTGAACGACGTCACGGTGAAGAATCGTTATCCCTTGCCACTCATCTCGTCAGCATTTGAGTTACTACAGGGGGCTACAATCTTCACTAAGCTGGATCTACGAAACGCTTATCACCTGGTACGAATCCGGGAGGGGGACGAATGGAAGACCGCCTTCAACACCTCTTCGGGACATTACGAGTACCTGGTGATGCCATTTGGACTTACCAACGCCCCTGCAGTTTTCCAGGCGTTGGTGAACGACGTACTCCGAGACATGTTGGATCGTTATGTTTTTGTCTATCTGGACGACATCTTGATTTTTTCTAAGAACCTCAAGGAGCACGTCCATCATGTCCAGACAGTCCTCCAGAGACTTCTGGAGAACTCACTGTTCGTCAAGACGGAGAAGTGCGAGTTTCACACTTCTTCGGTCGCCTTTCTTGGCTACATCGTGGGTCAAGGAAGTGTGGAGATGGATCCTTCTAAGGTCTCAGCAGTTACCTCGTGGCGGGTCCCTGATTCCCGGAAGGAGCTGCAGCGTTTCCTGGGATTCGCCAACTTTTACAGACGGTTCATCCGTGGCTACAGCACCGTGGCCGCCCCGCTCACCGCCCTGACCTCATCCAAGGTGACGTTCCGATGGTCCCCTGCAGCCGAGGAGGCTTTTCAGGACCTCAAGGGCCGGTTTACGTCAGCTCCTATCCTTCAAGTACCAGACACCGCTGGTCAGTTGGTGGTGGAGGTGGATGCTTCTGACGTAGGGGTGGGGGCCATCCTGTCGCAACGTTCTGGTGAGAACCAGAAGCTCCACCCCTGTGCTTTCTTTTCGAGGAGATTGAGTCCGGCGGAGAGAAACTATGACGTGGGGAATCGAGAGCTTCTAGCAGTCAAGTTGGCGTTGGAGGAGTGGCGACACTGGCTTGAGGGGACAGAACAACCATTTCAGGTATGGACTGACCATAAGAACCTGGAATACATCAGGTCGGCACAGAGACTGAATTCTCGGCAAGCCAGGTGGTCGTTATTTTTCACCCGGTTTAATTTTTTTCTCTCCTACCGCCCGGGCTCCCGCAACGTGAAGGCCGACGCTTTGTCCCGGCAGTTCGGGAGGGAGGGAGACACCCGGGGTATTCCGGACACTATTCTTCCTGCTCCTCGAGTGATCGGCGTCCTCGCTTGGGAGATTGAGGAGAGGGTTAAGACTGCTTTGGTGGACCAACCCGGTCCTAGTTCTTGTCCTCTTAACCGCTTGTTTGTGCCTCAGGTTTTGAGGGCTGAGGTGCTTCAGTGGGCTCATAGCTCCAGACTTTCCTGCCACCCTGGAATTCAACGTACCAAGGGGATGGTCCTACAACGGTTCTGGTGGGCCACGCTGGAGGCTGACACCCGGGAGTTTGTGAACGCCTGTCCTGTGTGCAATCGGCACAAACCATCTCACCAAGCGCCAGCTGGCCTCCTTCATCCATTACCGGTCCCACGTCGCCCTTGGTCACATATTTCATTGGACTTTGTGACTGGTCTACCACCGTCCCACGGACATACTGCCATCTTGACGGTGGTAGATCGGTTTAGTAAGATGGCTCATTTCATACCCCTGCCTAAGATCCCGTCAGCTAAGGAGACGGCAGAACTGATTCTGCTCCACGTGTTTCGCATTCACGGACTGGCGACTGATGTGGTTTCCGACCGGGGGCCCCAATTCACCTCTGTGTTTTGGAGGGAGTTTTGTGAACTGATCGGGGCGACGGTTAGTCTCACCTCCGGTTTCCACCCACAGGCCAATGGCCAGACTGAACGGAAGAATCAGGAGATGGAGACCACTCTCCGCTGCATGGCTTCCGATCATCCCACGACCTGGTCAAAACAACTCCTGTGGGTGGAGTATGCCCACAACACCCTCATCAGTTCCGCTACTGGTTTTTCCCCTTTTCAGTGTGCATACGGTTTTCAACCCCCATTGTTCTCTGCATTGGAGAAGGAGGTTACCTGTCCGTCTGTCCAGGCTTTCATCCGACGTTGTCGGAGGACTTGGAGGCAGGCTCGTACGACTCTGCTTCAGTCTGCTAACCGGTACGCCACATCAGCGAACCGCCGACGAACCAAGGCACCTGTGTACCAGGTAGGCCAGAGGGTGTGGCTTTCCACCCAGAACATTCCCCTTCGGATGGAGTCTAAAAAGTTAGCGCCCAGGTTTATTGGACCCTTCGAGATTGTCAAGGTCATTAATCCTGCAGCAGTTCGACTGAGTTTGCCCCGGAACATGAAAATCCATCCCACCTTCCACGTCTCTAGGATTAAACCTGTCCGGGAGAGCCCTATGGTTTCCGCCGCCCCTCCACCACCACCCCCTAGGATGATCGATGGGGGCCCTACCTACACCCTTCGTCGTTTACTCCGTTCCCGTCTCAGAGGAAGGGGGGTTCAATATTTGGTGGACTGGGAGGGCTATGGTCCTGAGGAGAGGCAGTGGGTTCCGGCTCGTCATATCCTCAACCCTCAGCTCATCCGAGACTTCCACCTGCGTTACCCGGAGCAGCCGTCTAGGACCCACGCTCGACCAGGCGTTAAGCCAGGGAGTACTCGTCCGCTACGGACCAGAGGCTTCGTCGAGGAGGAGGGGGAGTCGTCATCGGGCGAGGAGGACGAGGATTTCCAGGAGGGAGAGGCCGAGAGAGCGGTCTCAGACGAGTACTAACCTTTCCCATACCTCCACCTTCCACCCGGTGTCTGTAGGTTTTTTTTTTTTCTTGGGTCTCTTTTGTTGGTTTTTTTTAGTATTGTTTAGACGTCTGGAGCCGTCCATTAAGGGGGGGGTTCTGTCACAGTCTGCTTTCTCACTCACCTATTTTCTGCATTATCATTCCATAGTCACCTGGTAGTCACACCCTGTCTCTCTCTCTCTCACTCTGTTACACCCATCAGCTCCATTAGTATTTAGGCCCACTTCACCTTCACCTCAGTGCCAGATCGTACTTCGCAGCATGCTTGTCTTTCCCGCACTACTCCTCAGATTGCTCTCCCGGTTTCGACCCTGCCTGTTCCTGACCAGCCTGCCTCGCCTGCTCCCTGACCCGTTCTGTGCCTACGACTCCCGTCCTGCTGTCTCCTGGAACCCTCGCCTGTCCCCGACCAGCCCTTTGCCTACTATCTGCCGTGTTGTCTCCTACCAGCCTATTGCCTCTAATAAAGCTGGTTACCGACTATCTCTGGTTTCCCGTGTTCTGCATTTTGGTCCTCAGCTCGTTTGTGACAATATCATAAATACATTGAAAACTCTCTAACTAATTTAAATTATTAAGTGCTCCCAAAAAGTCGTTCCCAATACTCTTAGTGATTTATATCGCTAACAGTTAAGCTATGCTCATGTTGCATTCATAAATTATGTATTTGGTTCCATCGTATCCCTTTCCTGCAGTGTGTGAAACAGTATAGGTTTTTGTGCATGCAAATGGTCTGCAAAGTCTAAAATCCCAAAGTTCCCTTCAGAAGGAGTTTCTCTATTCTCCATTGGACTCCTTTGTTAACTTCTGTGACAAAGTGACATCACTATGTAACACTTGCCTCTATTTGATAGAGCTCCAACACATTGTACCCGGTAGGTTAAAGGGTGGGACATCTCTAATAATAATAATAATGGGTTTCATTTATAACGCACTTCATATTTGAGTTCAAATCCCGAAGTGCTACAAGCAGTGACCATGGAACAATATAACAGTACACAACACGGTATAATTGAATAAAAAGCAGTAAAAACAAACAATACAAAATAAATAAAAAGGTAGTAATAAATAAAATAAAAGGTCTAGGAAAAAGCTCTATTGAACAGATGGGTTTGAGGCCTTTTTTAAAGCATCCACGGTCTGTGGTGCTCTCATGTGGTCGGGGAGAGTGTTCCACAGACTGGGAGCAGCCGAGCAGAAAGCCCGGTCTCCCATAGTACGGAGCTTGGTCCTGGGGGGTTTGAGGAGGTTGGCTTTGCTGGAGCGGGAGGTCCGCAAGGAAGTATGAGGGGTGAGGAGTTCCTTGAGGTAGGGAGGGGCAGTTCCATGGATACACTGGTAAATGGTAAATGGACTGTACTTATATAGCGCTTTATCCAGTCTTTAAGACCCCTCAAAGCACTTTACATACTACATGTCATTCACCCATTCACACTCATTCATACAGAGCAGTGTATGTTACTCTAGGAACTAAGTAACATTAATACACATTCACAAACCGTTGGCCATGCCATCGGGAGCAATTCAGGGTTAAGTATCTTGCCCAAGGATACATCGACAGTTTGACTGCATGGGCTGGGATCGAACCCACAACCTTCTGGTGGAAAGACGACCGCACTCCCTCGTTGCCCTGGTGGGTGAGGATGCAGACTTTATATTCGATTGTATTCGATCCTCAGTTCCACGGGGAGCCAGTGTAGTGATTTCAGGATGGGGGTGATATGATCATATTTGCGCACCCTCATCAGGACCCTAGCAGTGCTGTTCTGAATGTACTGGAGCTTCTGGATGCTTTTGTAGGGGATCCCGATGAGGAGTGGATTGCAGTAGTCCAGCCGGGAGGAGACAAAGGCGTGGACTAGCTTTTCGGCGTCAGACAGAATGAGTGTTGGGCGGAGTTTGGCGATATTCCTAAGGTGATAAAAGGAGTTCTTGCACAGCTGTTTAATGTGAGCCTCAAAGGTCAGATGGTCATCCATTTTCACACCTAGCTTGGTGACTATTGAGGAGAGGGTAATGTGATGGAGGAGGATACCGTGATCGACGGTGTCGAAAGCTGCAGCGAGATCAAGGAGGATGAGGAGAGAGGGAGAGCCAACATCAGCCGTCATCAGCAGGTCGTTGGTGACCCTGCCCAGGGCAGTTTCTGTGCTGTGGCCTGAGCGGAAACCAGACGGGAACTTCTCAAATAGGTTGTTGGAGTTTAGGTGGTCCTGGAGCTGAGCAGCAACTAGTTTTTCCAGCACCTTGGATAGAAATGGGAGGTTGGAAATGGGTCTGTAGTTGGCCAGGACTCCCGGGTCAAGGGAGGGTTTTTTGAGACGAGGTTTGATGACAGCGGTTTTTAGGGCAGAGGGGACATGGCCAGCCTGGAGTTTCCGATCTTAGTGATCATGGGGCTCATGGTACAGATGTAGGATTTCACCAGAGCTGACGGAAGGGGGTCCAGGACACAGGTGAAAAGCTTCATCCTCCTAACGATGCCCTCAACCTCTCCCTGAGAGATGTCCGTGAAACAGCGGAGAGGCTGGGTTGTCCCAGGCTGTGGGTCGGCAGTTGGAACTGGAGGTGCAGAGGGGCTAGAGAGGAGGGAGCGGATGGTGTCAGCTCTGTTTTTGAAGAAGGCGGCGAAGTTGCCACACTGCTTCTCAGTGGAGTCGGAGTGTAGAGGACTTTGGGGTTTGAGGAGGTGGTTTATGGTGGGGAAGTGTTGCTTGGAGTTTCCAGTACTGTTGTTGATGATGGAGGAGTAGTACTGGGATCGTGCATCTCTGAGGGACTGTGCGTAAGCCTTCTGGTGTTCACGATAGGCTGACCAGGTTGAGCGTGTGGCCCTTGGCGTGTGTTGGGACATCAACATGTTGTGTGAGATTGAGGCAGTCCAAAAGTAGTAGAAACTCAGTGGCGGAGTGGCAGGAGGGGGAGTCGACGTGAATATTAATATCTCAAAGTATGATAATATTGGCAGAGGTTGTGCATAGTGTATTGAGAAGGTCTTGTATTTCTGGGATGAAAGCTGAATTGGGTTTGGGTGGCCAGTAGATCAGAAGTATTGTCAGGGGGAAGGGGGGTTTACATTTAAATGCAAGGCATTCAAAAGAGGACAAGACAGGCAGGGGCAGGAGTGACAGTTCCAAGTCTGTTAGCCTTCGTAATGACTAAGGTGCAGGTTGGAGCGTTGGAGTGGTTGAAACTCAGGATTTGGGGAATGGAAAACCTCAACATGTCAACAGGTCGGGCGCCGAAGAAGTTTGGTAGCGGTCCTTAGCAGCGAGGGCTAACAGCAACGGGACAGCTGGAAGGCTATCCCGTTAGTATACCTCACGTCCAGCAATGAAACAGAGGCTTGGGAGTCCGCCTGCTATCACACTAGTAGCGGGAGAGAGGCAAGCAGTCAGCCGGAGATAGTCGGTGAGTTTAACGATATATATATATATATATATATACCGTCTTGATATAACACCGTCAATATTCAAGAGGTTTAAGATATATAAAACACTTGTAAAACAGACTAAAAGTTTAGCCATAACTTTAGCTTAAAAGCAGATAAAATAGCTTAAAAGCAGATTAAAAACTCTGAGGCGTAAGAGAAGTGGTGAACAAACAAGCGCCATCGTCCTCTCCCCTTCATTTACTGCATTAATGACACATCGGGACCAATAAGCAGTTGGCCAATCACAACAGAGCCGTCCAACTAACCAATCAGAGCAGTCTGGGCTCTGGTTTCAGACAGAGGGTGAAAAGAGGTGCTGCAGCACAGGCAGTATGAGAAGAATAAAGACCTTATTGCACATTAAAGCATGGAAACATGTCACAGTAGAGGCACAAAATACAAATATGAACTTGAGAATGAGCATAATATGTCCTCTTTAAATTGTCCATGTTGGATTGTTGTGTTTTAAAATGACTGAATAATGACAAATGGCTGCTCAGAGGAACATTTGTCAAGAGAGTGCTGCAGCTGTTGGAGCACTTCAATACTCAGGAGTTTATGATCTCCCCCCATTCACCAAAGTACTTCCATCCCCAGGGGGTCATTACGGGGCTCCCGACTTCATATTGGTACTTAACATCACCAATAAAGGGGGATCCAGTGTCATTAAACACCACTGCTGATTCTTAACTGTTTCTGAGCAGAGGAGGCCGCTGACGGACTCGAAACAGAGGGAGGTTAATCGGGGGGTATACAACACACTTGTTGGCAGATACACACCCTTCATGCATAATAAGATTTTAGACTGTAGTTTATTTTACACGTCACAGAAGATTAACACGTGAAAACATGAAGACATGCAGGAGAAGAGGGCTTTATTTTCTGCTCTGCTGATCAAAGAATCTTTCTGCTTCCAAAGCTCTTTCAACAAGTATCACTTTTACTTGATTTGCATCTCTTTCAAAATAACACCTGATCCTATTTGCCTTCTGGGTTCAAGAGCGTGACTTCTTGCTGTTGTCTCTGGAGGTTGTTGTGTTTCACATCAGACAGTCAGTTGGGTTTTCAACTGCCAAGATGTTATCTTTCTCTCTCTCGCTAAATACATTTGACATAATTTCTCTGATGTTTGCTGCTTTAATAACTCCTGCATCAAACAACAACACACTGTAAATGTTATAGTTCAGTGGTTTTCAAACTGTGGGGCGCGACCCCTAGTGGGTCGCGGAGGTACTGCAGGGGGGGCGCGGGAAGATTTTTTTATTTTCTCCTTTTAGCTTTGTGAAGCACCTTGAGATGACGTTGTTTTTAAAGTGTGCTATATAAATCAAATGTATTATTATTATTATCATTATTCACTTGTAAACAAACACTGCTTGAAAATATCTCATTGGTCAGAGAGCTGTGGGCATAATGCTGCCTTTTGCAACACCCTACTTGTGTGAGATAGGCTTTTCTTGTTGCCATCAAAACGAAATACAGATCAAAGCTGAACATTGAGAATGAACTGAGAGTGGCAGTCTCAAAACAACAGCCCCGCTTTGAGAAGATCTGCAAGGGAAAGCAAGCACACACAAGTCATTGATAGGCTATGTGTGGAATAGGAATGGTCAAGTGATGTGATCGTTTGCAACCTGCAGTAGAAATAGTAGTTAATTCATATATTTTCCTTAAAGAAATTTGAATTTAAAAATCTACTACTCAAGGAAGAAGGCCAACCAGTTTTAATTAGGCCAAATTAATTCACAGTATCTATTACAAGCACTTTTGTTCATGTGTAATCCATAATAAAATATAAAATGATAGTTGGATCTTTGTATCTTCTTATTATTAGTAGACAACATTTAATGTTTTTACAACAATATACAATTAATCCTACCAATATAGATGGGAACCGGGTTGGGGGGGGTCCCGAAAATATTTCCAATTACCCAAGGGGGGCCCGACTGAAAAAGTTTGGGAACCACTGTTATAGTTAAGTCTATCTGTGACCAACTTTTTCTTGGCAAGTGTTTCTTCTCTTTGATGCCGCAATACTCCCTGTATTTTTTCTTCTTCTTTTTTTGTTTAAATAATATATACACTTGTTTATTCATTCAATAAAATCCCCCATGCGGGTTTCACTTGAAAAGGGTAGCGTTCCTTTAATCGGAAATTCCTATTTGACATCAAACAAGTGGCAGAGGTGGCTGTTGCGGTCGAATGCTGTCTGTGTGTTATGTAAATATGCATTCAAGCTTTTCAGGAATATATGTGTCGCAGGCTCTGCTCATTGAGTCACATTTACTGCAGGGTTAGAGATTAGTGATCATACAATGGAAGCACATACGAAAGATTGGATAAAAACTTAAATTAGTTCGAAAATAATTCTGTGTTGTGTTTACTCTGTGAAAGAAAGCATCGGGATCATATGAAAAAAACACTTCCATCCCCAGAAACTCAACAGTATCCACAAAAAGAAAACTTTGAAACATTACATTTGAAAAGTTAACTGTGTGACTACAGACTAAGACATTTATATAAAAGAAAATAGTTTTAAAAATATACAAAAATAACTTAATGTCAAATTGTTTATCCCGGCAAAAATCTCTAATTATTGCACTGAACAAACGCTGACTTTAATTCAATGTATTATTTCAACAGAATGTATTAGGTTAGTTGAAAGCAATAATATTACGTTTAAATATAAATTATCAGGTATAACTTACATATTATTGCTTTCAACTAACATAAGTTATGTGAAATATGTTGATATACTGTAATACATTTATTAAAGTCAACGTTTCAGTTTTTCATTGTGTATAGTGTGTAATGTAAATAACACCAGATTTAAACCCAGAATGAATAAAAGTCTGTCTGTTTTCTGGATCAGTTCTACAATAATACTCTTAGATATCCAAAAGTCACTGAGCAGTAACTAAACTAAGTACTAGCATCCCACAGTGGTGAAGCCATTCAGATGTGTTTTGTTTTGTCACATATTTGTACCATTTATAAAAAATAGTTTTGCAGTACTTGAGGAAAAACACTCTCACATGCCACTTCTTCTTTCTTTGCAGCTGTATCTGCCAATACAAACGCACGCTAATTTAAACCCAAGATGTATTTACATTTTATATTGTTGCTACTTTGTATTGTTTATTTTGTGGTTCAGTGATATATATAAATACTCATAATTCAAGAATTACAACCTCCTTCCCACAATTTAGTTATAAGACATACATGATGTTGTTTTCACTCTGCAGGTGCGAGCATGGAAATGTTGACTCAGGTCCTTTCAAAGTAAAACCAGCCGGGTATGGAAAGTCTGAAACATTTGAGTGGTTGATTTATCGAGCAATCTGCACTAATTCATTGGCACAATATCTGTCACTGTCGAATAAAAGCGTTTCACAAATTCATAACATCAGTGCAATCCTCATTCAGAGCCTGATTGATGCCTTGTTTGTGCAGTAAAGTACGATAAACCCCTCTCTCTCGTGGCTTTGTGCTCAATTCCCCCCTGTAGCAAAATGTCAGAGCAGGCTGGCACATGCTCAAAAATAAGATACAATATTGCAGTTTATTGATGACTTAAATAATAATAAGAAAAACCTCTCCGAGGCCACCTAGCCCCGTAAAACAACAAGGAATAAAACATCTCAAGTGTTCTCATTCAACATCATTATTGACATGACAGCTTATTCTTAGTGAAATGGGCCTGTTGCATGCTTCTCTGACACTTTTCATTATCACCTGCACAAAAGCAACATTGAAAGAGGAGGAGGAGGAAGAAGGGGGGGGGGGGTGAAGCTGACAGTATCCCCACGCTCATTCATCATAGCTGAAGGTATCTGCATCATGCATTAGAGTCAATAAAGGCAGCTGAAACCGGAGCTGATTTCTTGCTAAATTCTGCCATTAGTCACAGGCCCATATTTCAGTTCAGGAATAGCCAATCCTTAAAGGGGTAATCGTCGCACGGGGGGGGGTGGGGGGGGGGGGCGGGGGGGGGGGGGGGGGGGGGGGCTTGAGTGTTTGTTTAGGTGCAATTTAAAAAACTGGTGTCAATCTTTCGGACTGGCCCAGCTGTTCAATTATTGAGTTTGTTTGTGGCCCTCAAAGGTTTTGATCTCAGAGAAGCACATTTAGATTTGATGTTTTCAAAAGTCTAATGGTTACTTTCGCAAAAGTGGTAGACGTTTTTTCCCCAGCCGTGCTTAGGGCAGCGTGATCACGTTTCTGCACCGAGGTGAGGCGAGCAGAAGACAACGTGACGCCGCAGAGCCACTTAACATCCCCCGCTGATATTTGATAGAAGCCTTAATCTGTATTTGGGGGCAGAACGGGACGATGGCGCCTGCAGGAGCACCGATTTCTTTCTTAAAACTCCAATAAGTGTCATGCATGTTAAGTCGTTTGCAATTTTCAGCACCGGGCTTTACCCACAAGAGAAGCCGCTGAGAAATAAGCCATTATTTGCAACTCAATCCCAGTTGATTTGTCTGTGCAGTGAAAGCAAATAGTTCCCATTGAGTTCTGTGAAACAAGTAAACCATAACATTTGGTCAGCGTCTCTCTTGTGGTTTGAGGGGAAACCAAAATATCCCATTCAGAGCAGGCTTCCACAAGCTTCTCGGTGCACACTGAACTCCTGCTGAACTGCTTGTTAATGATTATAACCCTGATATGTGCGGGTATATATGGTAAATGAGGGCACACTTAGGAAACCACAGGGGCCTTGTTATGCTTTGCTATTCTCTTACGGCTTAAGGAGGTCCACCTGTTCCCCGTTAAGTCATACCATGTTGCTGTTAAATCGGGATATTTCAAACTAACACAAAATCAGTGCTGTCAGTGAGTCTGCTCCAATCGTTTTTTGGGTTAAAGGTTTCATTAAAAAGAAAGACAAACACTATGCTTCTCCTCTTTAACACATTATAAAGGCAAACAAGATTACGAAGGCTAACAGACTTGGAAGTATTTGTCAAAAAATCTGATGAAAAGGATAGCAACATGAATGTGAAAATAATTTCAGACCGTTTTTTAAATGAGGAGGGGGTCATTTCATGCCATGTTGTTGCAGTGGAGTGAAAACCCTTCAACGCTCATGTCGGGAAGAAAAAATGGGGGATTCAAATGTTCTTTTTGCACTCACTTTGAGCTGTATTGAGCATCTGGTGAGCACTTCCATGCAGTAGAGCATGTGTTAGCATGCTAGCTTGAAATCAAACTCATTTTGTATTCTTATGTGTTTTTATTCATCCTAAAGAAAAGTAACCAAAATGAATGACCTGACACTCAGGTGTTTCTTTCTTCTTCGGTGTTAACACCACGAAAGGAAACTACGGAAACTAGTCTGTCATGCTTGGATAAAGTTCCAGGAATGGGAATCATATTTTCGTTTTTAATCATTAAATTCACTTGAATATAATTTTTCCTACACGATGCCAAAGTATTTTCATGTATTTCTTTTGGAAGGAACACATTCCCATTAGGCTGACATAATTCATCTTGTCAGAATAAGCAGTAACTGTAGTTAATCAGTCAACAGGGGGTTAAAAACATATTATTAACACTTAGTAAGAATACATTTGTATGACTTTTTCAATGTAAACACTTGAATGCTCTAAAGGTGAGTCACATTAGTTTGAATGTCGGATAGCGTCCCAAATCGCTTCAAGCCTCAAACTGTTGTAAGTTTCAACCGATTAGACTCTAATCAGAGTCTAATCAGAGGAGGGTTTTCGAGGGCATTACATCACATGTCACTTGTTAGACGCTTGTATCCAAAGCGACTTGCATACTCAATACTGTGGGCAATCCCCTCAGGAGCTATTTGGTGTCTTGCCCAGGGATGCTGACTGCAGTGGGGTTTGAACCTATGGTTTGAACCTGTGACCACCTGATCAGAAAACCAACACACAACCCACTGCACCACACGCCCCTTTTATGATTTTATAGTTTGTCTGGGTTTGTTGTCATAACTTATTATATATTTTTGCAGCTTTTTAAAACATGCACCTAGAGGTTTGAAACATTGCCTGTTGGAGCTCCGTTAGTACTGTTTTGAAAACTGTATAATATTTTAAATCAAATTAACTTTCAAAAACATATTTTGATGGACATTGCCCAATAGTCATGAACTTCTCCATTATGGTTTCCTATTATAAATTCACTTTAACTCAGATAACCTGTTCTTTAGACCCCTGATCAGTTAACAGTCAAGAACATGTAACATGTAAAAGGGAAATGGTTTGAAATGATACTACCTCAAAAGAGTATGATTATCCAATACATGGAATAGTTCAGCCTAATTGAGGCACAAAAAACTGAAATGTTGACTTTAATTAAATGTAATATGTCAACACATTTCACATAACTGTATTAGATTATGAAAGCAATGATATTAAGTTGAACCAAATATTTTGTATTTAAACTCAAAAAGGTTTTGCAACATTTTGTCTACCTCCTGTGGCTGATATGAACCAAACAGATGAATGGTAACGCAGTCCTGGTTATATATTTGTTCCAGTTTTCGTCAGAGCTTTGGGGAGAAGACTTTAAATACTGTTAGTTAAAATTCAGCTTTAGTATAGGAAGCTCAAGCAAGCTCGAACATGAATGTGCCAATGTAGATTTAGGCTAGGAGCTACATATATTAGGCAACCTACTATTTACTACAAATCAAATGTAACTTTGTTGTCCAAAGGAACAAAACAATATTTGGTCAGAGGTTAAATTAATAATATAAAGGAAATGTGCCAATTGTCATCTCGTGTCCTATCTTTCTTTTTGTTAAGAGTGATAATGGACATTTTTTCTATAAAACATCTTTAAATCAAGCATTAAAAACATTTTCTGAAGCATTTCTAAAGATATCTGCCCCAGCATCCTAGGGATAAAAAATATCATCGAAAGTTGACAAAAATGTTGTGACATTGCTGTTTTGGTGTCTATAGGCCAAAGCGTGTTCTACTCACAGTGATCACACTTCACCAACAGGTTTCTACTGGTAACATAATCCCCCCCCACACCATCACCACTGCTCTGACTGTAGAAGTGGATTCCTCCTGATGACTGCAGTGGGCCTGCTCTCTCCTGGCTCTGAGCCAGCCCTGTCTACATTTCACTGATGGACTAGCACAGCAATTTGCCTGAACAAACTTATCCCAGCTGTACAGCCAAACCTCTGGAAAACGCATCACTGGGACAATTACTGGCATGTTTGGCTTTCAGAGATGTTCCTTCCTGTAACTTGCGTTATTTGAGTAAGAATTAAAACAAAAGCAAAATGACTTATGTCAGCACACCTCAGAGATTCGGCTTATGTGTGAGCTTTTTCCTTTTTTAGTAACACTCAGCGGAAACCTGTCAAGGAATGCATAGCAGGCTGATAAAGGCTTCTGAATGTATTACAAGCGACGCCATCGTAAATAATGTTTCCATTTCACGGAACACACGGTTTAGATTTTGAAGGTTTTTCTGAGAGTTTGACGTTATGGCCCTCTGGATATATAGTTATGAAGCAGTTATGGTAATTAGCTATGTGTTTTATGACCTGCTGGAGTCTGATATTGTTAACTTTTTTGCCAGGTGGTATGTTACTAATAACATTTACTCAAGTAATCCAGTTACTTTTTTCAATTTGAACCTACTTTACACTTCTATAGAGTGGTGCAGCAATGAGTCCTAAAACCTGGAAAAGACTTCAGGTTCCCTCGTCTCAAAGTCAATGGTGTTTTTGGACAGAAGCCTAAAATGAGATCTGTGGTTAGCCCAAGCTGAAGAGATTTGCACATATAAATAAAATACACCACTCCTAGCGTGAATGTGGGATGCTTCTGTGTGTCATAAAAACACTGCTAAACGTCATCACCCCAACACGAAACCGACATCAGATGTGATTTAATTTGTGTATAGCAGTACGTTCGTTTTTTATTTCTGCCTATTGCATACGCTTCAAAATCCTCAACGTGGTGTTAAAATGTGGAGATTATCCTGCTGAACGACACGTGTAAGTATCATAAGCGTATGTTGGCAACAAAGCTTATTTTCTGCTCTTTATTGAAATCCATGATGGGGGGGTCCAACTGCTTTTTGTGGAGGGAGCCCTTGCAATACTAACTTCCAGGTCATAATGCATACGTTTTGCTGATAATTTACTCTGCACTTTTACTTGAATAACATTTCAAATTGAGCATTTCTACTTGTAATGGTGAGTATTATGGTTTGGTAAAGCTGCTTTAACGTAAAGTTCCACATTTTAAAATGTTTGCTCTCTTTGGCAGTTAGTAATATTTGCATTTTTTTGTGGCTTTCATCAGCGGGCCAAACAATTGTGTGACATCAATCAGTGATTAAAAGTGACTAAACAGACATTTATTCTTTAGATTGGAGATTGGAATTTGTACATGAAAAACAGAACAAGGAATGATTAGTGGGTTGCAGTAGCTCAGTCTGTATGGAATTGGGAACCGAAGGGACGCCGGTTCAAGTCCCAAATGGTCTAAAGATACAGAGTTGGTCAGCGCAGGCTGCTTATGATGCACATGTTCACATTGCTAATATAGAGTGAGGAAACATAAAGCAGGCTTTTAGTAACCAGTAGTGGAGTGTAATTTAGCACATTTACTCAAGTACTGTGTTTCAGTACAATTTTGAGGTGCTGTAATTGTACTTAACTTGAAATGTCTTTCATGCTTCTTTCTCCCCAACTGAATTTTAAGCGCAAATGTTGTACTTTTTCACACCACAGTTGTTTGATATAAAGCAATTAAATGATTAGCTATTATAAAAGCATAAGAGAGGATTTGATGCTGTCCAATGTAAGGATCCCCTAAGACAATTCTCAACCCACTCCATGAAACACTTGTCAGGCAAAAGAGTAGCTTGAGTTGGAGACTCGGTCCACTGAGATGCACCACAGAGCACGGGAAGTCCACTCTGAGTGTCAGGCCCAGTCGATATGCTGGCCCATGACTTCCTATGTTTGTATAATATTTAATTATTTGTATTTTATTTAATCTTTGTTGCACATATAACTTTAATATTAAATGTTTACATATGTTATTTTATCTTTAATTGCCCATTTATACTTTAAAAAATACTTTCACTTGTTTATATAACATATTTTATTGTATTCATTCCAAAATGGAACAAATGTCACGAAAAAACAATTTGCCCCTAGGATTATTAGAGTATTTCTAATTGTGATTCGGAAGATTTAGCATCCTAACTGCATACACAGTAATACAAATGTTCTCCTATCTTTGACAAGTGCAGCATTTGAGTAACAATTAGAATGTAATACTATAACATACTTTATCATTTTTTACCTAAGTGTATAAAGTGGAGTAGAATTATAAAGTGGCACAACGTAAATAAATACTCAAGTTGAGGAATGCACAAGATCTAGTTAATACTCCTGTTGAATAAATGTGGTGGAGCAGCAGTGGAGTGTAGATCTTCCTCTGAAATGAAGTGGAGAAGAAGTGGCATACAATGGAAATACTCAAGTTAATACTTGAATTAATGTACTTGGATAGTTTCCACCAATGTCTCTTGACAAACAGCCTCAAATGAGAAGATAAAGAATTGACTGTAACACAGATAGAGGAAGCCTCTTATGGAAATCAAAGCTAAATGTATCAGCTCACACTTGGACAGGTTATAGAGAAGAAGAATATCTAAAACCTGTGAATGTTCCTCCCTGCCTAATGCCTTAACAAAACCCCAGACTGACAAATATGACAGGTCAATCTGTTTGCGAGAGATAACAAGTCATCACAAGATTCCTTTCCAGGGTGAAAGAGTTACACACACATCTGTTCTGACTGAGAGAGAGAGAGAGGAGCCTTCTGACTGAGCGGGGAAGGCCTTAAAGTTTCAGCCTGCAGAATGGCGGGGGGATTTGTATTGTGAAAGGCCTGAGAAGAGCGAGGCGGGGCCCTTTGACAGGCTCTTTGTGAGCGGAGGAATCACACATTAATTGCAACTCAAGGGCGGCTGCCTCCACTGTCAATGGGCTTTACGTCGGCAGAGCCAGGTGAAATACCACAGGCATGGATTCAACAACTAAATACTTAAGTCACACATTGTTCTCGTAAAGTGAGTGCTGAGTACGGAGTGAAAAGATGTATCTGAAGGCAGCGCCGTGTCAAAAACATGTCTGTCGTTACCTCCGTAATGGGTTAAGCCCCAAAACAGGGTTGTCAAGGTTGGCAAAACATACATTATTTTCTTACACATCGATATGAATGGTGCGCATTACAGCAAGTGATAACCTGTGTGAATACCTAATATAATACTCAATACAAAGAAAATGTGTATGTTTAAGAATCACCAAAATGTCACTTTTTAGTTTGTTGTTGTTCAGTTTATAATAGCATGGACAATTCAGTGTGATAACAAATAACAAACATAAATAAGTATAAAAAAACATCTTTTTATTTTAATTTTTTTGCATTTTAAGAAATTATTCACAAAGCATACATAACAAAATAAACACGTCTAGGTTGACTACATAACACATTGACTACATAACAGTTGACAAATCCGAAATGAAATAATAATAATAGTAATAATCATAATACAAATAAAAGAATGGACACAATATGAATACTCAGGTATACATTAATTGTCAATTCTTACCTCATGTTCCTTATAAATCTTCATTATAGTGTTCTATACTTTACCCATTTCTCCCATCTTTTCCTCAAAAGATATGCATTTGGTTTCTAATTCTCGTAGTTGTTTTCTCCATTCCATAGATTTATTTTAGGTTATTCCATTGTGAGTGTATTAAATCATTATCTTTTAGCCAATTCCTTGTCATTTGTTAAATTATCGCTATTCTTATCACAAGAAATAGGTAGGAATCTCATTTATTTTTTACATTAATAATACTGTGTTCATCTTGATGGTTAAAATGATCTTTTAATATACAATTTGGACGTTCTATGCTAGGTAAAGAGATGAATTGAGGATGAAGAAATACACTTTAAAGCCACTAGAGACTGAGAAAAGCAGATCTAAAGCCAGACAGACTATACAGAAACATGACGTAGGCGTGTTCAGTATACAGAGAGACAAAGGGAGAAGAGTTTATTCAGAGGACAGAAACCATGTGAAAATATACTACATAATGCCACAATAAATCAGTTCTGTCAAGATTGTCAAACAGAGATTGCCAAATATTTAGTGAAAGTATCAGCCGATGTTCTGATGCTCTGTCCAAATACAGTCTGAGTCTCTCACAAAGCTTCACGTTCACTTTTTCCACACTTATTTCTTTGGCAAACATTTACTCTAACAAGCTCTCGGCCAATAAATTGTAGATATATTTGAAGCTGCAAGCAGAGATAAATGGGCCTTCAAACGACCATGTGCATTTTGGGAACTGGTTGGATGCTGTTTGACACTGTGGTGCATTGCCATGACTGGTGCAGACCGGTCATACACGTTAGCATTACTTCTTGCATGTGTGATGCACTGGAAAATACATTTAACAAATCTTGCACAACCTGTCCACTATGTGGCATGATAGAACACACGCTTACCAAACATTATATTGCATTTTATTCATTGTGGACCACACAATGTAATATTGCATGCACATCTGATGGTGTTTGTAACATAAGGCTGACTTCATGTTGCCAGTAGATGACTGTGACTCAATGTTGATATTTTAAAGCACCTTGGAGGATGTTCTCTCAATTTAAAATAAGTTCTTGTATCGTGCCGAGTATCTCAAGATGGCCACAATGCATTGGGGTTCAATGTAATGGAAAGCTTTTTGTAGCTGCATAATTATTTCAAACATTTTTTTTTTTATTTCACTCAAAAATGTAACTACCGCTGGGGGCACCAGATCGCAAATCTTGCGCAGCGAAATAGTCCATTTCCAGGCAAGAACATCCTTTTTTGCATTTGGTTTTCCAACCACCACCTGCCTCCAATAAATACATAATCACCCGATGCCCAAAACCACCTTAAATGTAAGCATAAAGAATACAATGTATTAACTAAAATAATTGCACTAATTAATAATACATTTACTATAACTGCAAGGAAAATAAATGTTTAAATATGAAATAATATAAATCAATGACTAGCTCCGACACTTTTATAAAATGTTCATCCGTCAGGTCTTTAGGTAACATGTGTACAACATTTGGATTGAAACTGGACTCAATATGTTTGAAACAAATTCAGTCGTCTTTAAAGACGAATATCTTTTTGCAGGACAACCTGTTAAGCCCAGCCTGTCCTCCTACAAAAAACGACCATATAGGTCGATTGTTCAGCAGCTTATTACGACGCAGAGTCACGTTTTAAAGTGTAGCACCTCTAGTGGTCGTGTAAGAAACAACATGCTCCCGTTGATTGATAACGCTCCTGAGATTCTTTTATTCACAAATAAATAACCCTCTCTGGAAAATCCTAAATTGTAGGATAGTTTGGCCATTAAAACGCTTTTTGATTAGATTTCTAGCGAGAAGTGTATATTGTACTTTTACAATCCACGTCCAGTGGATGTGTAGGATCTATAGTTTGATAGATATTACGAAGATGATTTGAGGTTTCATCAGGAGAACGTGTATATGCGGCAGCCTCCATGTAAAGTTACGGGTTGAAAACAGTATTTCCGGTCTCAACGTTTTCATAATAAAACCAATTATCAAATGATTTCACAATGATATCTGCAGTACTCATCCACTAAAAAACGTCAGTTTATGCTCCTTGCTTTTGTGTTTTTCCCATAGGTTTTTCTCTTTCGATTCGGAGAAACATATTTATTTTTTCAGAGGTTTTGATTTACGCTGCAATGCACGTCGGGATATGGTGTTTATGCGATATGAAATCGGAAAACATTTTTAAAAAATAAAATAATATTTATTCCTGTCACGATCCGTCTGTGTTTTATTTTGTCTTGTCTTTTTCTGTCTTTGGTTTCCTGTTTTATTTGATAAGTGTTCACCCCTGTCTTGCCTGTTGCTTTCTGTCTGTGTTCCCTCCTGTCTGATTACCCGATTGTGTTCACCTTGTGCCCCTGTGTTTTCTCCTCCCTCCTCACCTGTCTCTTGTTTCTTTGATTAGTCTTGTGTGTATTTAAGTTCTGTTTTTTCTGTCTGTCATTGTTGATTCCTTGTGTGTCTTGATGTTGTTCACGGGGAAGAGTTCTGTTTTGTTTCATTTAGCCTTGGAATAAAGGTGTTTTTTCTGTGAAATCTGCGTTTGGGTCCTGCCTGCTTCGCTCAACCCTGACAGAAGGAACTAACCCGAAATGGACCCAGCAGATGATCAATTTGAGTTGGAATTACAACATTTTACCTTTTATTTGGCTTGCTGCTTTGATTGGTGGAAGGGAGCGTCCAGTGTTCTGCAAAAGGAGGCCACTCTGCTAGAGGCGCACCGGTTGGCAACAAAGAAACCAAGTTCATTGAGGTTCTTTCCTGGCTGGATTATGGACTTCCTCCAGACATGTGATTCCCGGCCTGCTAGCTCCAGGCATGCTAGCCCCCTGTCTCTCAATTCCCAACCTGACACCATACGTCTCGGTGTGATCTGCTTCTTCCCCATTTCCTGCTCCTGTCCAGGAGCCGTTCTCGGGTACTCGTCTGGCTTTTGGAGGTCTCCAAAAGGCTCCTAAGAGAAGGAGTCGCAGGTCCAGGCTAGCAGTCCGAGCCCCAGAAGCCATGCTTTGGGCTCCAGTACCGGCCCACACAGCCATTGTACCGTGCTCCAGTACCATCCCACACAGCCATGGTTCCGTGTTCCGGTTCCGTGCCCAGCAGCCATGGTTCCTGCTCCAGTACCGGCCCACAAAGCCATGGATCCGTGCACCAGTACCGGCCCACACAGCCATGCTTCCGTGCTCCATTACCTGGCTCACACAGCCAGGGTCCAGGATTCTGTTCCGTGCCCAACAGCCATGGTTCCGGCTCCAGAACCGGCCCACACAGCCATGGTTTTAGCCCCAGTCCTGGCCCCAGCAGCTATGGTTCCGGCTCCAGAACCGGCCCCAGTAGCCAAGGTTCCGGCTTCAGTACTGGCCCCAGTAACCATGGTCCCGACTCCAGTTTCGGCTCCAGTACTGGCTCTCCGGCCGACGCCAGCTCCCCGTGTCCTGTCGGCGTTCCGGCCGACTCCAGCCCCCTGTGTTCTGTCGGCGAACCGACCGTCTCAAGTCTCCTCTCAAGTTCCTTCTCAAGTCCCCTCTCGAGTTCCCTCTCTAGTCCCCTCTCTAGTCCCCTCTCGAGTCCCCTCTCCAGTCCCCCCTCGAGTCCCCTCTCCAGTCCCCCCTCGAGTCTCCTCTCGAGTTCCCTCTCAAGTTCCTTCTCGAGTCTCTTCTCGAGTCCCCTCTCGAGCCCCCTCTCAAGTTCCTTCTCAAGTCCCCTCTCGAGTCCCCTCTCTAGTCCCCTCTCGAGTCCCCTCTCCAGTCCCCCCTCGAGTCCCCTCTCCAGTCCCCCCTCGAGTTCCCTCTCAAGTTCCTTCTCGAGTCTCTTCTCGAGTCCCCTCTCGAGCCCCCTCTCAAGTTCCTTCTCAGGACCCCTCTCGAGTCTCTTCTCGAGTCACCTCTCGAGTCTCCTCTCGAGTCTCTTCTCAGGTCCCTTCTGAAGTTCCTTCTCAGGTCCCCTCTTGAGTCCGCTCTCAAGTTCCCTCTCAAGTTCCCTCTGGAGTCCTCTTTGAAGTCATCTCTCGAGTTCCCTCTCAAGTCTCCTCTCGAGTCCCCTCTCGAGTTCCCTCTCAAGTTCCTTCTCGAGTCTCTTCTCGAGTCCCCTCTCGAGCCCCCTCTCAAGTTCCTTCTCAGGACCCCTCTCGAGTCTCTTCTCGAGTCACCTCTCGAGTCTCCTCTCGAGTCTCTTCTCAGGTCCCCTCTCAAGTTCCTTCTCAGGTCCCCTCTCGAGTCCGCTCTCAAGTTTCCTCTCAAGTTCCCTCTGGAGTCCCCTTTCAAGTCACCTCTCGAGTCCCATACCACACGCAGATGTGCACACAAGTTTAACCACAGTTTAACGGATCTGTCTAAGGACCAAGTAGCGAGAGGCGTCTGTCCCACATCACAGAGCCTCCAGAGTGATGATTGTCCCCAAGCTTTGTAGTCGTCTCCAGCAGGTGTGCGCCGGCTGTGCCCTGCGATTAGAGTGGGTCGGGCCCGGTGTGCTCCAATCACAATCTTCAGGGGGCGGACCAGGAGAGGGCAGCCAATCACGACAGGGCAACCGCACAGCTCATTTACATGCAACACACATTAACACAGTTAAGAGGACCAGGAAGGCAGCAGCCGTAACAATGAGTAATGCAGATATCACTGTGTAATCATTTGACCGTGAGCGGAATACATCCGGTTTTATTATGAAAACTTCGAGACCGGAAAAACTGTTTTCACCCACGCTAACTTTACATGGAAGCTACATACACATTATCCTGGCAAGACCTCAAATCACCTTCGTAATATCTATCAAGCTATAGATCCTACACATCGACTGGACGTGGATTCTAAGACTACAATATACACTTCTCGCTAGAAATCGAATCAAAAAGCATTTTAATGGCCAAACTATTCCACAATTTAGGATTTTCCAGAGAGGATTATTTGTGAATAAACGTCCCTCCGGAGCGTTTGCAATCAAGCATGTTGTTTCTTACACGACACGTAAGAAACAACATGCTTGATTGCAAACGCAAGAAACTTTAAAACGTGTCTTTGGGTCTTAATAAGGGCTTGAACAATCGGCCTATATGTTCGTTTTTTTGTAGGAGGACAGGCTGCTTTGAAATTATTACTGATAATCCATCATTCCATTTTTTGAGTGTGCTTCCGGTTTTAGGCAATCTGGCTGTGCATCACTCATTCACAAATGGTAATGTTTATGGACTTTAGGAACTTTCCCTCGATTATATTGGCTCTAACGGTTCAAAAGAGGTGTCAATCATAAAAATCGATGAGGGGGGCCAGAGATATGGCAAATCCACCCAAATGACCCCAGAAGTGGGTCTCTTTTTGCCAAACCTCTCTAAAAAGGTCAAATGTCCCTTGTTTTGCATCAATCTTGATACAGGGTACTTATTATATGTTATAGTGTGGATTCCTAAAGCTTTTACTCTACTATCCCATAATTCGAAGGTGGCTTTCACTATAAGTAATGTTTTTTTTCTTTTTTAACGGACATTATCATTTAATTTTTTTTACTATGTTCAATCTGAATTTACTTTAAAATAAAAAAAATCTATTTTGATTCTGACTCTTCTACATCCAACTCATAGGTTTATCATTGCTTTGAGAAAAAGATTATTAATGTACCCCTTTTAGAAGGGAAGATATAGTCATTTGTTCTGGGAATGTAATTTTCAAGCCTGAGACCTATAAAAACAGGCTCGGGGCTTAACAGGTTGAAAACTAATACAAGTATATTGGAATGATCAAGTAAGGCAGTGGTTCTCAAACTTTTTCTGTCAGGCCCCCCCTTTGGAGAAAAAAACAAGTCGGGGCCCCCAACGCAAATAGTCACGTTTCATAGAGGGTGCTCAAACATTTAGGGTTTCCCATTAATGTACCGGTCGCTACAGTGGAATTCTCTACTGCAACACTCCCCACGCAAATACACAGTGTGACAGTTACAATGAAGGCTGGAGGCATATAGGTGTAAGCAGGGGTAAAGTGCTATTTTTATAGGTGGTGTGTGGACCTCACAGAGGGGGGTCCGGGGGCAAGCTCCCCCGGGAAGATTTATTTTTAAATATTGAAGTTAAAAGCATCAATCTGGTGCACTTTGAGAGCAAAATGAAGAGATCTATGGATACATCTCTCAACTCTCATATTTTACAAATCACTCCCCTTTTAAACTTTATTCTTTTTTTACTGTCATATAGTATTTCAAACCTGTTTTTCATTTATTCTCTTATTTTTTTTATATCTATAATGATCATATAAACAAAACGTTTGAGACCCACTGAGATAACTTAGACTAAAGTTAACTATCTAAACACTTAGAGAGTCCATTAGTTCACTGAGCCTCTCAGTCTGACAGGAGAGGACTCTCTTACACTTTGTTGTTGAAAAAACTCTTTATAGCGGTTAGCGTAGCTTGCTAGCACCAGAAGCTAACAACTACGATCTCCGGTACCGGTGCGCTCTCTCTCTCTCTCTCGTACGCACACAAAATGGCTCGTTACACACACACACACACACACACACAAACACACACACACACACACACACACACACACACACACACACACACACACACACACACACACACACACACACACACACACACACACACACACCACACACACACACACACACAGAGCCGAGCTTGAATGAAACACAGAGACCCAGACGTAATAGTACTGTATCATTTTCGAATCAATAATTTTTCCAATTATGATTATTATTATTTTTTTTAATAACCATTTTCCTCCTGGTCTCTCGCGCCCCCCCTGTCATGCCTCTGCGCCCCCCAGGGGGGGCGTGCCACCCACTTTGGGAACCACTGAAGTAAGGGCTCATTGCACACTTTATATAGGCTCTCAAAAAAAGTGTTAGCGCCTTGAAGAAAGGTAGCAAAGTGTTTTCTACATGACTTCCTACATGTTGGGTGATTAAGTGGTAGAAAATTACCAAAAGTGTCCAACCGTTAAATTGTTTAACCCTACATTTCGAGCGTGGAAATAAGCAATTAGTCCCAGCATGCCGCACATACCAGTATATCATCCCAGACCTCCCTTAATTTTCTTTCTGGACCCACATGCAGAGAAACTTCAACATAAAACACTATTCCTTCTACACTGGGTACTCGCATTGCTTTTACAAATACAGATAGACACATTGTACCCCTCTTTACATCCTAACACCACTAACCCCATTCCTGTGGCCAAGATGAAGTGGTCTTAACAGCTCACAGATGCTCACCATGCACTGATGGTGGGCAGGTATTCAGGGTTGACTTCAACCCCCCCCCCCTTCCTTCCCTGGGCTGCAGCGATACACTGTGACAAGTTCAAAACACATGCTGGCTTTGCACTTTCAGCTACAAGTTGAAAGGGGCTGGAAACGCATTTGGATGAAAAAGAGCCAAACTAACCATTCACCCTGCTTCATCTGTTTCATCCAATTCCAAACAGCGGTGAAAGAAGAGGACACAGCTCAATTACATATGTCAATAACAGGCGTGTATCAAAAGCAGTTACCTTTTTGAAGTTCAACACATTTTTCAAACGTTTTTTTTCATACTTGGCTTGTCAATCAAACAGTTTGCGGCAGAGTTGTGATGTCTTTCTTTCTTGATGGAGTTTGAGATTCTGCAGTTAGATCTATAAAGTAGAAGTTGGTCAAGTAGGCTTTTCTCTTTGAGAGAGCCCCCAAAAATATCCAGCAGCAACCAGGAATGTATCCCTCTTAGTTTAGTTTAGTTTATTTATTTTTTTCGAGCGTGTAAAACCAAAGAAAATACAAATGAAACAAAAGATGATACAGACATGATACAGTACTATACAAATGAATGCAATAATAAAACGAAATATTTAATTAATAATTGAATAATCTGTAGTATCATTGTCTGATAACAATAAACAACAAAACTTTAGCTAATTACACGTCCGAAAAGGGGTCGGAAGAAGTTTACACTTATTTAATCCGAATGTATCCCTCTTAAATACATGACACAAAGTTTAAGAAGTGAAAACATGGGGGATTGGAGCGACTGGTGTGAAAGAACAAGATATTTTACTTAAACTAAAGTAGCAATTCTAAAGTATAGAAACACTCTGAGATGTTTTATCTATAATCAGATCATAATCCTAATGTCAATTATATTTTGTAACTTTTATCTGCAAAGCACCTGAAACAACATCTGCAGCAAAAAGTACAATGTTTGCTTCTAAATGTAGTAGGCTTTGTGACGATTTTAAAATAAAGCCTTTATTAATGAAAAATAAACATTTAAAGAGTAATTGGACGTGTTTACAGTCCCAGTTTACCTATTTACAGTTTTATAATGTTGGTCCATACTGAATGAGTACAACTTGGCTGCAAAGACAGTGTATGAACATCTCTATTGATACATGTATTGTTCAGCTATGGAAGTTGTTGTATGGTTGCTATACTGATGCACCTGTCTCCATAGCGACTGTGAAAGACAGAAGCAAATGTTTGACAAACGTTGATGTAACAAACAGCCCACAATGACTCTTGTTTATTGGGAACAAATAAGGAAGTAATATGATACGTTCCCCCATTAGGTATTTTTCAGTCTGGTTTCCTTGTTTTTGGAAGAGAACATTTTATTTAAGTAAAGTTTGCCATTTAATTTAGATATTTTTCATTGTGTTTTGTATGCATTTTGTGGTGATGTGCAAGTCATTTTCTTCATGTATTTCTCTGTCTGTTAAATGCTGATTTGTATTAGTATTTTTGCCATTTAGTATGTAGTGAAGTTTGTGCTATTTTTTGGTACTTCAGTTGTAATGCATGTCAAGATTAAAACAATACATACAATACTAATTTCCCAGCTATCAGCTGGTCGGGAGGATGTCTGATAACCACATAAACATTTTTTAAAGTATTATTTACAAGCTCTGCCTTCAACGACACTGAACACAAATATAAAAGGCAACACTTTTGTTTTTGCTCCCATTTTTCCTGAGCTGAAATCAAAGATCTAAGGCTTTATCTATGTTCTCAAAAGACCTATAAAGTCCTCTGGGACAAATGTAAAATGTGTAATGTCGGGTTATTTAAATGAACTTTAATTGATTGATTGAGTGCTTTCTGTTCCCTACAGCCTGTCAAGTTATTTTAAACTGTGATTGTACCCTAACCTTAAACATCCTGATGTGACAATATATTACGATGTGGCAAAGGTCCCTTAATCATAATAAAGTTGTTACCAATTTGTGTTTAGCATTTTGAAAGGCACCGACAAGATCTTTCTGCCAATCGGGCATCAGATCATATATATGTGTCGTTCTGGGAGGCAGACACATTTTTTCGAAGTTTATTTTGAAGGACTTTGTGATAGCACAAAGCAATGTAGAACGATTATAACACAACTGTTATCAGTTTTTCTGTCAAAAATACTGAGCAGTATTTGCTTACACATCACCTGTTGATAATCAACATCTGTGCTTATGTGTCGTCTGTCAGAAGATATTATCAGACGGGGTTATTCCTGATCATCGTGAGCTGCAGCTGGGTCCGGCCACCAGATGTCAGGCAGGTTGTAATATTAAACAGAGACCTTTAACAATGAATGGCAGAACACCTGCAACAAAAGCAACTACAAAGAGACTTTCCTCTGACAGCATTTCCTCTCTATTCAGCCTCCTGCATGACCCCGGCACCATCTTGGAAAAAGATCTCAGCGTTTGTTGCTCTGGATCAGACGCCGGTCCCCCGAGAGAGCTCAAAAGCAGCTTTCACAAATTGAGCACCGACAGGCAGAAATTGAGGGTGGAGTGATGGAGAAAGGGCATGGTGCACCTGCCCGTAAATCTTGCAGAAGTTTTCCTTTCACGAGAAGCACTTGAAGAGAGAAATAACAAACAGTGGTCGGAGGGTCAGGGGATAAAGCAATGAGGGAAAGGGAGAGCCGATGGTCAAGAAAGATGTTGATTCTTTTAGAAGGCACACGAGCAGGGGCTACACTGGACACATTGGAGATCCAAAAGTCAATCATGCAGACACTAACAGGCTGTCTGAGAGGGTCTTGCTCTTTTGATGTTTTACCCAACAACTTTGAGGATGATTAACAGAAGCCACGTGTAAAACATAAATAACTATAGAATGTCAGCTCACAGTATCAACAAAGATCAATTATGACATCTTGACCTTAATGTCAATCGAATTGAAACTAATACTATCATTGAACAGATTTTTCACAAGCAATTTGAGTCTGTTGACGTATCAGACTTTGTTTACAACTACAAAACATTTTGACAGTATTACAAACTGTATAAATAATAATCCAATAATTATGTCCAACCAATGGTTTTTATTTTATTTATTGCTAACGCCTTTGATGACAAAAATGCAAATGCTCTAGCGGGTTTCCAAACTATGGGCCGGGGGCCAAATTAGGCCAGTGGTCCATTTTGAATTGGCCCGCAGCAAATTCTAAAAGTATAATGGAATATGGCCCACACATGAAACTTGTGCTTGTCTCATATTGTATATCTTAAATATATATACAAAATATGTTACATGTGTTAATAAGCCCAATTTTCAAATAAATTATGCAAATGTCAAGTCGAAAATCCCAATAACCTAATATGTAATATATTACATTTTGGAATGAACTTGCCCAACACTGCACTCTATAGACCTCAATAGTCATCTTTTATGGTGTAAATGCCTTTTACTTCATTCATTCATTCATTCATAAATCCAAATAAATATACATGACCTCTTCAATTAAAATAAAGTGAACATTAACACCAATATTATCATTTATAAAATGCTATAACACAAAAAATAACATAAACAGCAGATTATTTTATTGAATATACATACCAACTACAAAATAAGCGGGTATTAAAGTGTAAATGGACAATAAAACGGAAATGGAAGTGAAAAGGCCTGATGGTGGCGCTAAATCAGAGCCTATTACAGGTTCTCAGTCTTTTTCTCATCATGCATCTTCTGTGTAGTGATCCAATATCGTTACCATAGCCTTGCCCTTTAACTGTTATTACGAGCCCTGGCTCAGCCTTACTCACCAAGAGCCCAGCGCCTAGCCTTCTTACAGGCAAAGTCACTGATCAAGTCCTTGAAGTTCAGCTTTCTAGCCAACTGGCTTTCAATGGACAGCATGGCAAGACTGCAAAGCCTTATGGTGGGGGGGGGGGGGGGGGGGGGCTGCTGAGCCTAAAGATGGATCTGTTGTTCCTGGCAGGGGGGGACGGAGCCTGAGAAACTCCACCGGCGGTCATACGATGGCTTAAGATGCCCTCACGAATGGCCCGATGTTGTTACGATCACAGCCGAATTTGAACATTTCCTTTATCGTGTGTCCATCTGGTGTCAATTTCGGGACAGTGTGACAGGGGCTTTACAAAATGATCAAACATACAGTATTTCCTCGAATGTACTCATAGCAAATAGAGCCTCTTATTATTTTGATGTTGGCTGTCTTCCCTGTTTAAACACTCACTTCATCACCTGACTCATAAATAAAATAAGTGTACCACAATGTA